>NDXB01019956.1:32681-47993 GCA_002631895.1 Agapornis roseicollis | reverse complement strand
ATGTGGACAATAGAGATGTGTAGGCACACGAACTCCTTGGATTCCACAAAATAAGACTTCTCACATATTTTAGCCTGTTTGACAGAAAATGCACTTTTCATCTTTAAAACAAAGGCAGCTCAAAAGTCGAAGCCTGCAGAATTCTAACATATTTACTTCTGGGGCATTCAGCTGGAACATAAGCCTCAGCAGGGCCAGCAACGCATACACGTGTGCGTGCCCTTGCTATGGCAGCACGAGCGCTTCCCAACGATGGGCAGACCACAGAGGAATGCTCAGGAAAACGAAGGTCACCAGGCTCGTGCAGCAAACAGCAGATCTCCTGAATGAGTGCATTCACAGGAGAGCTCAACACAGCTTTATTTATGCACTTCATGATTTAAGTCATGCTCTCCTTAACTTTTCCAGTTTCTGAGCATACACAAGAGCTTACACAAAACACTTATCTCAGCTTGCTCTGTTAATTTAACCTTGTCTCTTGGGCTTTGACAGATGAGCACTGGCATATCTAGCTCTTGCTGTTTAACACATTCCCCGGCGCAGTACCGATGCCTTCTCAACTGCTTTTCTTTCCCCAAAGCTATCCTCTGGAGGAACTGCAACTAAAGTCTCAGTTGGAGACTGGACCTGACCCTGGATGAAGACAACCTACTAGGCTAAATTCTTTAATCCCTTTCATTGCAGTAGAGCTCTTATTTCTCACTGCTCCAGCTAAAAAGCTAGTAGTCCATTTTAACATATGCAGAGTCTGGGGTTGCTTGTTCTGCAGCCAGACAAGCAACATAGTACCAAATGAGGTGTAAATTTACTCAATCATTTCCATACAGTTAGTGCTCAAAGATGCTCTGGGTCACTGAAACCATCAAACTTCAAAGCCAATGAAAATTAGTGTTTTGGAGAGAATTATGAAGTCAAAGTGTAAACCAGAGCCAGACATTTGGCTTTTGTAATGTCACCTCACATCACTGGAACAATGCAAAGAAACCTTTAGGTTCCCCACAATGGGCAGGGTAGGAATCCCTCTGGCAGCTGCAGCTTCCATTCACACACAGGTAGCACAACAGCATCTACATGAACCCTGCCTCCATGATGTCCAGCCTCTGAGCTGCAAAACCCTTCCATAAAAGCTTGCAGTAAATCCCAAGTGCCAAGCCATGTCTGATGTGTGTGGCCTGTCCCCAGCAGGCACACACCACCAGCTTTCCCTGAGGCAAGAACACCAGCGGGTGCAACCCATATTCCCAAGGGGCTGACAGCCCTCCACCACTCCACAGATGAAGCATCAGCAACACAACAGCAGAACATGGCAGAGCAGATGTTGGGGCCAGGAGGGTTCAAGTGTAGACTAGCTCTTGCATTGGACACTTCCTGCTTTACCCAACATGAATTCACCTCTCCAACTCAGAACTGTTTGAGGACAGATGCAGGCTTCCTCTTCTCCTCAGCCATACAATACAACCCCTTCCCCTCTCCTAAGGGATGGTTAGAAGTCATATGCACCAAGGGGCTCTACAAGCTGGAATACCTAAAGGGAGAGGAAAAACGTTCAAATAATCCAAACAAAGATGTCCATAAGGTAAAGGTGACATTACTCATCACATAGATAACAGCACCAGAGATAAAACAAGTACCTGTGTTTTTCTTCCGGCTTTGAAACATTTGATTTCCACACAATCCTGGTCTTCAGGAATCATCAACAAACCAGACCAGTAATTCTGAAACAGGCAGTGAAGGTTTGCTTCCCTCAAGAGAGTCAGAGTCAAGAGTTCAGTCTGTCTCTGACTAAACCTTGCAATTTAGCCTCAAACATTTCAAATGTCTCATGCGCTACCTATCTCTTCTTACACTGTAAGTCACAGGACAGACACTCTGGAGCAACAAACACTGCACAGAATACTTGGGTTTTTTCTTTCTATTTTTAAGGGTAGGAAATAAAATGTTACTTCTTCCCCATATTCACATTCTCCCTTCCTCAAGCCTTATATTTTGGGACTGATTTTGTGAACATGAAAAAAAAAAAGCTATCACCCGAAGTCAAGCAGAAAATGAATTACAAAAATTCTGCAGCAGTATAGAAAGAAAAATATTAAAACCAGAAAATATATATATAAAAAAAGGATCAGCAGTTCTAATCCAGCCAGTGTATGTATATATTGAAGCCAACAAGCTTAAGCAGAATATTCCAACAGCTCTGATTATACTGCAGCAATGATAAGCCTATATCCTGCTGTGCAGTCACAGCTTTGTTGAAGTTGTAACCAAGCTCCATCCTACCACCTTTATTCCCAGAGGTCTTTACAGAGCTTAACAAGTTCTCCTTCTTCAAGTAGTCCTATAGTTTCTACATCAGCACCTCTTTAAAGGCACTTCGGTTTCAGCTGTCAGACAGACTGTCACAACCATTTGCAAGTGAATCTGACACAAACTGTGTAGGTCCCCTGAACTTTTCTGCACTGGAGTAATCAACATGTAGGCTTTCAAGTGCAATTACATGCTTCAGGCATCCATCACCTCTCCTGAAGACAACCTTGGTCCTTATGGTTATTGTCATTTCCTAATACCACCACCACTGAATAAAATACTTTAGAAACATCAATCCAGAAAGGATGTACTTAGAGCCTAGTACAAATTACTTCCTTCCCCTCAATTGGGCATTTATCCATTACACATACTCTTAATTGCACATCACTCAAAAGAAAATAAATAGAAAACAAACAAAAACCCCTCCCCACAACAAAAAGCTCACTTAAGCTTCTCCATCAGTAACTAGATCAGTGACCATGCAGTCATGCCCCCTCCAGAATTACTTTTCCCACTTCCCTCCTGCACTCTGCTCCTCTGATCCTGCTCTATCTCAAATACAGGGCCCTGCAACAGTTTACTCTCTGACTCCATATGCCCAAATACCCTTGCAAATGACCCCATCATTAACATGATTCATACTGGTGCTCATGTGGGGAAGGAGGAAGGGGCATTTTTTTATGTTGTAGAGTATAACTTACAGTTTGCCCCTCAATTATGCAGGGTCTTGCCACCATAAATCTACACTCACATGATTCCTATCAGTACAGAGGCTTTCTCACACCTTCTCCACAATTTCTCTGTATTTCAAGTTTCAGAGACATAAAATGGGGATCATTTTTCTCTATCACACAGCAATCTCAGAAGACTGGATTAATAACAGAGCTGTGCAGCTGCAGAATTTTTGTGCAGAGAAATTGTCAGCACTTGATATTTATTTCTGAACCATAAAGCATCTTCTTAGTTGTTTTATGCCAGTACCACTGAAGGGAGAGCTGCTAGCTTCTGGCCTTTAACAGAAGACATAAATCCTACTTACAAGCAACTGTGGACATAAAACTGAGGGGAAGTTGACAGAAGATGATTTGTGCACACAAATTAGGGAGTGATAGAAAAGATGACTTGTCCACACAGTTACAAGGGAAGTTGAAAGGAAGCCGAGTGTTGAACCAGGATTTTCTGACTCCTGTTGATTCTACAAATAGACTGCACTCTAGTAGAATGAGAAGCAAAAAGGACTTTATGTCCTCCTCCAAATCAAAAATACCTACATAGCTGCACAGAATTTACCAAATGTGCTCTGAACAAATGAAGATGCTAAAGTGACTAGTACAGGATTCTTTACATAAGGAACAAAACTAACTATTCCTTACTGTTACTAACTGAAAACCTATAGCTTCACAAGCTTTTCTATTTTCAGTACTCAAAAAAACTACTCCGCAGCTTCTGGCTACATCTGGGTACCAAGAGAGGAAGAGAAAACACTGACTTCTTTGCTGTGACTGAGAACTTGCCTGGGGATAGAAAAAAATTAAAACTCCCAGAGTCACACATGTACAAAATCAACTTCCCAGGTTCAAATAGAGAAATCATGCTTTGATACCAGAATTGGCTCAAAAAGCCTAAATTGTAAATAAGTTCTTACCCTTCTGTAACTATGTATAAATGCACCAAACAGTAAAAGCATATAAGTACTCCTTCTGTGTATGCTGCATTATTTATAGAATCATCACAGAATGGTTTGGGTTGGAAAGGACCTTAAGATCATCCCATTCCAACACCCCCACCACAGGCAAGAACACCTGCCATTAGACCACATTGCTCCATGTCCCATCCAACCTGGCCCGAAACACTGCCAAGGATGGGGCAGCCACAGCTTCTCTGGGCATCCTGTGCCAGGGCCTCACCACCCTCATTGTGAAGCATTTCTTCCCAATGTCTAATCTAGGTCTACCCACTTCCAGGTTAAAGCCATTCCCCCCTGTCCTGTCACTACACGTCCTTGTAAAAAGTCCCTCTCTGGAGTTCTTGTTGGCCCCTTTAGGTACTGGAAGGCCAGTCACCCAGACACCAGCATGTGACACCAACATGAAAACATGAAATACAAAGTACCACGTACACAGATAGAGTGAAGAAAACACAACATGGTGACAATACAAGGATGCAACAGGTTAATGAGATCAGGACATCAGTTTGAGTGAAATTACACTGAGGAAAGCCAGTCACATACTACAGTTCTACTTACAAAGCTATAAATCTTCCTTTGCATTCAAAATGTTACAAAAGAACCCCTTTAAGAAGCACTCAGAGGTGTTTTTAGCATTGTATGGTATTAATAGACTTTTTCCATCTGTGCCTTAAAGGTAGAAGTATTTAAATGATGCAGGTTGTTTTCATTCAGCACAAAAAGAATCCCTGGCACACTTTAAATTTAGATTTCTCTTTTAACAATATGATTGTTACTATCACAGTCACTCAAAGAGAGGCGACATCATAATTAGCATTCACCAAGAGAAGATGTAACCTCCCTTCTAAAATAGTTTCTGAAAGAATTGTGACTATTATGAATTAGCAAAGTGAAGCATTTATATATGTGTTGGACTAAAACCTAATTTCAGTTTTATTCCCGTCAGTGTTGGCTGAGCAAATTATACCAAAGCCAGCACCTCTCCTGCCCTGTAACCTCTGACTGCTGGGTGTAGGACTCAGACTTAGAACGTGAGTAACAATGGACTACTTCTCCCCTAACATGACCAGAGGCACAACTACACATTTCAATTATCAAGGGTTGCTCAGGACAGTTTTTGTGACAACAAAACTACTTTGGTTTGGGAAGGTACCCCAAACTGGAGTAGTTGTTCTGGTACATTCAAAAATACATATGCATTTTATTTTGCTACAGAAGTGTTTATACTGTGTGTGCAGCTATGCCCACAAAAAAATCTCTAGATAATGTACTTCTGCACTGCTGTCTCCTGCCTATAAGGGAAGCGTAAGTGCTGTGTGACTTGGACTGTAAAGGCACAGTAAAACAGTGGGGCTGCTGCATATAGACGAGGTTCAAGTACATACATGTGCATATTGCTTGTTCAGCAAAATCAAGTCTGAAAGCTCAATGTGACACAGAAAGTTCCCATTTTAAAGTGAGCATATTGTGTCATGAGAATTCTACATGGCCTGGGTCAGCAAACATCTGTCTGAATGAAACAAAAATCTGATTACAGCTGAAAGGAAATGTATTCAATAGGAGAATAAAGGCCTGGGGTTTACTACAATGTTGAGGCTTCCAATAACATGAAATACTGCACTGTTTCAAACCTACGTAGTTTGATGGCTCAAGGTTGTGAGGAAAGTGAGACTCCTGGCCCTCCTCAGCCCACATGCTCCACAGCACATCTGGGAGTCACCCAGAGTAACCAAGGATAGACAAGATTTGTCCCTTACTAACAACAGCCACACTTTCTGCTATATGAATAGGATCCAGGCTTTCCCTCCTCTCAAGATGGTTCAATAACATACACTGCTTTTACTATGTATAGATAGAATTATAGAATCAACTAGGTTAGAACAGACCTTTAAGATAATCAAGTCCAGCCTTCACCCCACGACTGCCAAGTCTACTACTAAACCATGTCACTAAGACCTTCTCCAAATGATGTACATATTTTATTGTATGAACCTGGGTCCAAGCTCCTGTTTTCCCCTATTCTGAGGGCACTCTGTCCAGAGGCAGAAGGAGCCTTTGACCTTTGATGTAAACCTTGCAACATGCTGCATCTTGAACTATGCACATACCGTGCACAGGTGCACAGACTTCTCTATCATGTGTTACCAGCTTGCAGAAATATCTCCCTACTGCTTTTAACTTCTGCTTTGCTGCAAGGGATTTTCAGTATAAGAAGTTAAGACCCCAACTCTAAAACCCGTGCTAACCAAAGAGATGACATCAGCAGAAATACTAGAAGGCTCCATGACTGTTCTCTGCAATAATTATTTTTACTTTCCACACGGGTTGTTCATATTTAGGTCACTGGTTTTGTATTTCCAAACCGAGCAGGATCTGCCTTGTACACCCTGTACAGACAGACCAGGAGACACTCAAACAGGGAGAATAACCTCATGTTCTCCTCACAGCCCCTGTCCCCCATCAGCTCATCTCACAGTCCATCTCACCCCATTCCTGTGCAATGCTAAAATGCAACAAGCAAATATTGCATGTAAAAAGCACAAGGCAAACCACTTTTAAAGCCTGCAAAGAACTAACCCTGTAGAAGAAGAACAGAGGCAAACCTCATGGAGTCTTCTCCAAGCCCACCTATACACAACACAGAAGGCAGACAAGGGCAGGAAACCCACTCTGTGAGGCTAATAAGGCAGGAGGTTTCTACTTCTCTGGACCTTAATGGGGTTTTGTCAATCATAAGAGACACTGACAGTTCTCACAACAAGGTGGACACAAACAAGTTAGGGTAAATTGCAGCCTTCTTGTAGTCAATAGTAGCTCAAGATTATTTTCTTTTTTTAAAAATTACAGTTTGCTGACTTCATCCTTAATTGCAAGGCAAGCAAGCACCCTGCTTTTAACAGCTGCTGCTAAAAGAGGAAGTATTTCTCCCCCTGCAATACACATACTAGTTCCCTCAGAATGAAAATTGGCTGAAATAAATTTATTTACTGAAGTCAGCATTTTTTTCCTCTAGGAGGAAGCAGGCTTTGTGCATGGTAAATACTTTATTAGGGTTCACTCTAGACAACAAGACTGAATCCACAGGCAAACAAATTCCATATTCCTGCTTCCTAGTTTAGAAACAGAAAAGGAGACAAGGGACTGAGCTGTCACCTGCAGTGGTACTAAATCACATTAGCCACACTGCCAGCAGTACTGAAGTTCATGATGATGGGTGAAATGAACAGCAAGCTTCAGGACCAGGTAATTCACAAACTGAAAGCTCAGGTAACACTGCTGGTTTTGCTGCTATTGTCCCCTGCAACGCAGCTTCTCCTAAGGCAGCTAGAAGAGACAGCTACTGTAGCAGATGGGGAACTAAGAAATGCAGAAATGTATCTAGCAGCTCCTGCTCCAAAAATTACGCTGGCACAAAGGGCTGAGTGTAAGCACAAACTGCAACTAACCCATAGTTCCAACCAGAGGGCAAGAGGATGGGCTACCAACAGCTTTCTCCCTTGCAGATTCTCCAGTGTCTAATAAACGGTAGATACTGGATTTTCACCTGCAGCCATAGGGCCTGAGCAAGATTCCTCTCTTCTATCCAGAGGCCCCTTGTCACAAAACCCTTGGGAATAAGAGCTGGAGGTTTCCATCCCCATAAGCTTTGGTTGAAATTGTTCACTGAAACATCACACAAGAACTTTTTCCCTATGAAGCAAAGCCAAAAATAAGGGAAAAGCCAAGGTTCAAAAACAACACAGCAAGTTAACTCCTGACAGCACAGCCCCTTCAACCACAAGTTGCAGGTGCCCAGAGAAAAGGGTTGTCCCAGATCTCTAAAACAGTGACTTCAGTGTTGGTATGGAGGTACAACATCCTTTGGCAAGGCAGAGGGACATAGCAGGCTGTCACAGCCCCACAGGTAGCAGATAACACGTCACAGACAGTCCCCTCACACCATCCTTTACTAGGTATTACCATGTTCTGGCACTGACCTGTTCTGGAGTTGCCAGCTTTCCACTAGCATAGGACTTACCCCAGAAAACAGGGAATTTTCTGAAGATAGGGAAAGGAAAGTTGTCTTCCCTAGGGGCAGGAAAGAATAGTTGCCTTCCCCCCTGCTTCCATTGGACAGTCTGACAGCCACGGACTAAAGGAAGCACCATGTCTCAAGTACTAGATGTTTACAATTATAGCAGCATGGGTGATCACACACACTCTCAGGCCTCTGTTAAAAAATCCCATGATTACCATCAACCACTATAAGAATTCAGGGTGTTCAGATAACTCTTGGTCGTCTTTCAGTTTAAAATGAAAACAAGCTTAAATCCTATTTTCTATATGAAAAGAGGGATCTATGGGAAAGAAGATAATTCCTTCACTGTTTCCAGATTGACTAGGTATTCTGAAAAGGTATAGAGACACCAGAGCTCAGAGCAGCCATCTAAAGGGAAAGTAAACAATTTTAGCAAGAAAATAGAAAACCAAAACCAACAACCCAAAATTCCCTTTTCTACATGCACAAATCCCCCTCAAAATGGGATGAAAACACCACTGTATTTTGAAAAATGATCTCTCAGAAAGTGTTGACAGAAAACAGGAATCATCCCAAATATGCCTCAAAACCAAGTAATGCTGCTAGATTCTTCTGCTTTCTGCTGTATGAGAGGAAGTGGTGAAATACGGGTCAGGACTTTCCCATTCTTAAAGTTTTCTTACATGTTCAAGACAAAGGAACGCAAGGGGAAGCTTTATGAATATTCACTAGCTCAACTTAAGAGACGCTTATTCCAAGTACTCTACCCAGTTAAGATGTGCACTTGAAAAGAAAATGAAGTTTAAAAATATTGGTCTCCTGAAATTTTTCAGGGCTTTATACAACTGTTGCTCATTTTACCTACAGGACAAGACAAACTACACAATCAGTTTTCCAAGAGATCATAGGTACAGCTAGAAGAAAAATACCGCCAAGTAGTTAAGAACAGCCAGACAGATTCACATACCTGCCACATGGCCAGAGCTGTGGCTCCAGAGCTACAATCATGTCAGGTGCTGTCAAGGCTAAGTCCTCTGCTAATAAACCACAGATAAATCAGCAACAGGTTGGTTTGGAAACTACAGGCTAGATCTTTGCTGGAAAAGAGAATTAAGCTGTTTTGACAGCTCTTTTAAATCTCCTGCTATGTACTGCCATAAACAAAAGGATTCAGAGTTTACTTAATGAGCAGTCACTGAAAGTCAAGGAAGTTCACAGTGCATGCTGAGTAGCAGCATACAATGAGCTGCCAACTGTATTCAATACTCCAGATTCTCCAATTACTTCATTTAATATGGCTTTTGATATTAACAGTACTAGCTATGCAAACACTCTTCCCAAACACAGCTGGGAGGGGACAGTTTATGACACTGGCTTTAAAAGCACAGGCATCAGTGCATTAGTCTTAGGACTAAATAAAGCTCAAGAGAGCTATCATCTTAGGGCATCAAGCAACAACATATGTAATGGAAAACCCAGAGCTGACTTAGGAAATGTCTTTGGTCTGTCTGGCCTACACAAAAGGTGATGGGGCTTGTCCCAACAGGTGGAGATGAATACATGCTCCCAGCAAAGCTGCACACACATCAAAACCTACATCTCTGATCACTACAGCCAGAGCCACCCATTCAGCAGCCTAAAAGCTCTGACCCATCAGACAGCAAGTAGCAAGGAAGAAAACATTACTTACTGGGTAAAGAAAGAGGAGGATGACTGGTCATTACAGGTGCTTGTGAGGATGACACCAAGGAAATGAGAGCTAGTAACATGGGCCTTGGTAATAGGAGACTCAAAACTGATGTGATATGATAGAGTCTTAAAATGTCCTTGATTGTTTTAATGCAGTTGTCCCCAGAACTAGAAATTAATTTGCTCTTGTGTTGTTTGGTCAGCACTGAAATCATTTTTGAAAACAGATCTATTAGAAAAGAAAGATCAGATCTGTTAGTGTGCTTGGGTGCAGCTCACCCAAAACAAACCCCACAGTACGGACTGCAGGAGACTGAGTGTGTACATGAAATAAAACCTGAAACCAGTTTGTGCTAAAATAAATACACAGAGCCACAGAGATGGCAGTTCAGCAGCTGCAGACAGTTAAGCAGCTGCAGAGCCTGGCCACAGCTTCGGAGTAATCCTCAAGAAAGTCTCTTTAAATAATAATAAAAATGAAAAAGAACCCCCAATAAGGACTCTCCACTACAAAGAAAACCTCAACAGCCAAGCGAGAATTACTTTTGCACTGCTCATCTTTACAGGTTTGCAGACAGCTGGAAATTATAGTTCAGAAGGGCCTGCACTTCTGATTCATCTCAAAAGCTTGTGCATTTGGAAGCCCTACAGTGACAGCACAGGG
Source organism: Agapornis roseicollis (assembly GCA_002631895.1). Taxonomy (NCBI): domain Eukaryota; kingdom Metazoa; phylum Chordata; class Aves; order Psittaciformes; family Psittacidae; genus Agapornis; species Agapornis roseicollis. The sequence continues at coordinate 37,634 of NDXB01019956.1, read as the reverse complement.
CACTGACTCAAGATCTGGGTGATTTAGCTGAAGCGCTCTAAGATGCTCTTGCTGGCAGCTGTGGCTCATCTCACCCCTCTGGCAGGTTTTCCTCCCAGCTCCTGTCAGGGCAGCATAAGGGAAGTGCAAATGCTCCTCAAATTGCTGCAGTCCACGCTCACCTTACAAATCTGAACTGAAGCTGACGGCAGTTAACACTAACACACCAGGCAGCCTTACTCTCATCCTACCTCTGCTTCAGGGCAGAGGAAAGCAGCAGACGAATGCTGCTAAGGGACTGTGACATCTCAGCTCCACTCTTGAATCTAGAAAAACCTCATGAGTCAGAGCCTTAGACAACAGCAATGTTAGTTATGGTTCTGCTAATTTTAGCTCATGCTTAACCCACAGTTCCCAAGTCCCTGCAACGCCTTTCCAGGTGCCAAAAGCCACAACTACTCTATACCTCAACTGCCAAAACATACATCTTTCCCAGCTGAGAGGCTCTGACATAAACTATATGCTGCAGAAATACATTTTTTTTTTCAAATACAGACAGCAAGAGGAAGAAAACAAAGACGGCTTTATTTACCCTATTGCTGCGTGCGTATCTTAAAATAAGGAACAAAAGTTCAGCTGCATAGTTCCTGTGTTTCAGAGTCCATTCTGGGACATGCAAAACAGACTTGGTGCAGAGGGCAGCTCAGGAGTGTCCCACAGCAAGGTAGCAAACAGCCTGCCAAGGCCAGCTTCTACTCCAAGGAAGGAAAGGAGAGAAAGGGGCAATGGAAGCAAACACACACTTCACACACTCCCCTCAGAGTAAACCGGGAAAGCTTTTAGAAGCAAACAAACAACCCCGCACCCCCATAGTCTCAGAAAGCCACCCAAGCAGAATGCTTTTTACTACCCTCACTGAAGGGTTTGTTTTATAAGAGTTTCCTCAGATTTAGTCAACCTTACCAGCCTCCTCCTCCTCTCCTTATTCACACTCAACTGTGAAAGGGACTTCAGCTCTCTCCAACCAATTAAAAACTAATTGAAGCCACAGACTGGCACTATACAGCCTGAGCAGTCTAAGAGACTGAAGACTCAGCTAGGATGAGGCCTACACAATGTCATAATATTTCATTTTATTTAGCCTCATAAAACAAAGAGCTGAAAGGCGTATTCACTGGGATCCAATCCTGCAAAACAATTCTTTATTGCAGCTCAAGCCCACTGGGTTCAAAGGAACAGTCCACATGTACTTTACTGCATGCGTGCACCACAGTGCCTGTAGGAACAGAGCCAGGGTTTATTTATTTGTAAAACTCTGTGAGGAAGTTACGCACACACACAGTTTCTCTCTCAAAAAATAAAGCTGGTTAGAATGTAAGTTAGTGTATTTTGTTTACTCAAGGAGACATCCTCACCCCTTTAACTGAATGAACAATAAACCATTAGGATAGATTTGTCTACACTTGGATATAACCTTATCTTTTCTGATGTAGGCAATTACTTTTATTACTGCTAGGACAGCAAACGACGTTAAAGAATTTCTGGAAAGAATTCTGTCCCTCAAAGACAAATAAGATTTATAAGTATTTATGACAAACCCAAATCTTCCTACCGTACAGATACTAAACTTTGTGCCCGCTTCTACCAATGAGGTCTTCAGAAACCGGATCCAGAGTTTCAAATACTCTCAAAGAGGTGCTGCAAATCACAAATGGGTATAAGTATGTAGCACTGACAATATGAACAGGTCAGCAGCAATAGATTTCACATACACCCATACCTCTCCTATTGGAATCTCTTCACTGAACTATATGCAACCAACAATTTTGATGAGAAATTCCTAACTTGTGGTCCATGCAACAGACTTAAGGCTATGAAAAGAGGCCAGGAGGCTAGCCTGGTAAGGAAGGGAAGGAAAGCAGCTGGTGTGAAGGAGTCAGGATTGGTAGACAACCTCCTGACACAACTCAGGCACAGAGCCCAAAGAAGCAGATCTCCATTTCTGAAACCAAGGATTTTCTTTTGGACACAAAGAAAAGAGAGTTGCAAGGTGGCAGAGGAGAACTGCTTTTGTCTGTGGACAGTAAGTGTGTTTTAATTGACTGCAGAAAGAAAGGAACAAGGGCAACCTTAAGGCAGCTGGTGGTGATTATTTGGAAAGAGTAAATTTGGCACACAGTCTAAGCCCTCAAAAAGTCCTCAGTCAAACCTGGAAATGAATGGAGAAGAAAACGATAAAGTGTATTTGCAGATGGGGATTATTTGGTGTGGAATTGGAGATCTGAATGAAGAGTGCAAGGACAGGGTGTAATTCAAATGAAAAGAAGATGAAAAAAAAAACCCAGGAGAAATTGCAGGAGCTTTCCTTGCACAAGCTACACTTGTTACAGTGTACCCAACATGCAAATGCAAGGCTGATGGAAAAAACTCAGAAGAGCAAGCCCATGACAAAAAGCCTGGTTCACAGCAAACCCAACTCAAAGAGGCTCTGAATTGACCTGTAACTGTATCTCTTTCTTTCACAAGTTTGAATGCGATCATCCTTAATAATTAAAGGCACTTAGGTGCTCACAAAACCCCTCTTAACAACCATGCAAAGCAAGGAAATTAACTGAGCAATGTGGCAGCCTGACCCGGTACAGGCATCCCCCAAGGATCTCTACAGCAAGCAGTTAACTCCAGTTCGCTCTGTGGCCTTCAGCACTGAAGAGTTTGTTAGAAAGCAGAGAGCAGAAGGCGAGCAGACTGGTGTGAACCGTGGAATCTCAAAAAGCTCATCTCTCCCATGCACAATGCATGCCAAATCTTAAAATTCCTGCAGCATCCAGCTATGAAGCTACAATAAAAGAGAAAAACAGATGGCTCAAGCCTTTCGGGAGGGGAAAAAGGGGGGGGAAGGGGGGGAGGAAAAAAAAGGGAAAAAAAAAAAGAAGGTTAAGCATTACTTCATTTCCAAAAGAGAAAGACAGATACTTGAAAATACAGAACCTACCTCAGACCATACCTAATTTGACATAAAATGAGGCAACCTGCCTCATGGAAATGAAGCCTGTCTTCAGTTGAGGCAGCATGCAAGTTTAACCCTCTTAGAACATCATGGCTTGCCGTATTTTTAGGCAGGATTTAAAAGCAAAGCAGGTCATGTAGGAGATGACAGATATTGCAAACATTGTATAAAAAAAATAAAGAAACAATAAAATAACCTATTTCTCTATCTCTAAAGCACCCCTGAATGGAAAATCCTGTAGAGAAGCATTTTTATGCTTACTCTTCTCCAGCATTTTAAGCAGTTAGCACCAATGTTCAGCTGAGCTGCTTTCTCACTCATAAAAGCAATCAATGGACAATGACATGTTAAGAACTTGGCATCCTCAGCTCAGTAAGTTAGGCCATTTTCTGTGAAAACTAGTTAATATTATACTTCAAGCCTCTACTGAGTCCTTGACTCATGAGAAACCACACAAAAATAAGGAAACATAAAAGCCATCCTATAGAGCTCCATGTGTTCAGCATTAGATGCTTCAGCAACTCTGTAAAACAGCTACCGCAGCTTCGGGTCCAAGTACTGGAACTGATCTTTGGTCTAAAGGAGTATTTTCATCCTGTGATGCTCCTCTGCTAAGCCTGTGCCTCAGACAAGCCTTGAGTCAGTTGCCTGAACAGAGGCCTCCAGCAGCTGAGAAGCCCCAGGGTACACAAGAGATGCATGCCAGCCTGGCAGGCTTGACACAGGATCAACAGGAGACCTGGGCTTCTCCAAACTGGCAGCTTGCACTGGCAGGAAACCCAAAGGCATCTCAAACAGTGCTAGACACCAGTGTTGAGGCAACTGAACTGGATCCCCTGTGTAAGTCACAGCATCAACACATGCCAGCAATGCCCAGCACGCTCCTATCCCACACAGCAACAGTCTGCTCTGACAGCACAAAGCAGCAAATATGACTTTTATTGTAGAAGCCTAAGTAAAACACATGAGGCCAATTTCTAGTTTTATTCAGTGGTTCTGCACTCAGGATAGAGACTAAATTAACTCTCTTCTGACATGCACAGTCCTTCCAGGCCAGAACTGCAGCTCACTGGTGAGGGTGGTGGAAAATCCTGGGCTGTTCCAGCTTATTCCAAGGGTAAGCGGAGGATGACACACTCCAGCACTGCCTTTAGAAAAAACCCAAGTGCTTATATGATTAATGAAAGCATGATGTTTTCACAGTAGCAGGAGTCACTAATCCATAAAGACCAAGACTGCGTTTATTTATTTTTAATGAAAGGTTCTAAATAAACAAAGTGCTCAATTTTTCAAAGGTACTGAGCATTCACAATCATAGAATAGTTAGGGTTGGAAGGGACCTGAAGATCATCAAGCTCCAACCCCCTGCCACGGGCAGGGACACCTCACACTAAACCATGCTACTCACGGCTCTGTCCAACCTGGCCTTGAACACTGCCAGGGATGGAGCCTTCACAACTTCTTTGGGCAGCCCATTCCAGTGCCTCACCACCCTCACAGTAAAGAGCTTCCTCCTTATATCCAATCTAAACTTCCCCTGTTTAAGTTTTAATCCCCTTGTCCCATCACTACAGTTCCTAATGAATAGTCCCTCCCCAGCATCTCTATAGCCTGCCTTCAGATACTGGAAGGCTGCTATGAGGTCGCCATGTAGTCTTCTCCTCTCCAGGCTGAACAGCCCCAACTTTCTCAACCTATCTTCATACAATAATCAGGTCTGGGTCAGCAGGAGCAGCCAGAATGCCACAGAAGTGGCTCAGCCCTGTTAACCACCTGAAAATAAAGTTTTTCTAATGAAACACTGGACATTCCATCACAACCTGTCACCCCTCAAATACAGCATCAACGGAAAGCGACCATCTGAGAACAGCTGCCTTTAATCATCAGCAGGAGCATGAATCAGAAATTACAGAGAGCAGAAAAAGCAAGGAAACGGAGTGGATTTTTTTTTTTCTTTTTTTTTTTTT
>NDXB01019956.1:0-32231 GCA_002631895.1 Agapornis roseicollis | reverse complement strand
ATATATATATTACATGTAACAAGTATCTGTCATATAGATCTATAATATATAGCTCATGCATTATATGAGGTATGCATTTCCTTGCACAAAAAAAAAGGGTTGTTTTTTTTTTTTTTTTTTTTTTTTTTTTTTTGCTGGGCAAATGCTCCTGTACCTAGACAGGATTCTTTTAAATACTGAAGCAGCAACACCAGATTGGTAGAGACTTCCCACACAGCCAATATAACTGCAGGAAAAAAGAGCAGGAGCTATTTCGACCACTAAGCTATCCAAATCAATACATGTCCAGAGGAGACAAAAAGTATTGAAGCCAACCAGAAATACACCAAAGATCGCAAACCTCATGCGATCACTTACCAAATTACTCTAAAACCCAAGTAGTTTTCTGAAGAGTTAGACAAACACAAACCCAACAGAAGATAGCAGCTCACAGGCAGGCATCCAACCTGCTTTGGTCATGCACAATCCCGCTCACAGACACATCTCAGTTCAAGTGTATTTATGACTGCATTGTCATTTATTTTAAAATATGAATGGAGCATTCTTTTCCTCCAGAAACACTGCATTGTTAAAATGCCAGTACATTAAAATAACTTACTGCTTACTACATTTCGATCAAACAAGCTACAGACTACAGTGTTGACACTTAATATATGTTGAGTGCTTTCAGCAGGAACAGCATATGGAGTTCATTTCTTCCTTTTCTCACATGGGCCAAACTCAAGAGTCAAGCTTTAGAACCAGAGGAAGAAATTATTTTGTCAGGAAGCGCAAAATTGTATGTTCTCCAAAGTTAAGAAAAGATTGAATTGAAGATTCCCAAAAATATTTATAGACTTACCCTTTTGTTTCATAGAGGAATTTAACTTATGGCAGCAATACCGTATTTTAGCCTGCATGCCTAAAGAGCACTTTTGTTAAGGTTCTCCAAACAGGAGGAAGCAGAATAGAAAAGCTACAATCAAATGACTGCATGAGTGATGTTTTTCCCTATTGTTATTTTTCCTAGAATTCATTCACATTTCACTACCTTACTGTTGCTCCATCATAACCAACACAAACACTGATCTTGCCTTTATTTAAGTTCAAGAACACAAAATGAAGGTTCAGAAAGACAACTTATTTTTAAAAACTCAGCTGCATATCTGATTTTGAAAGGCTGTTTCACTACTTCACACACAGGCATTTTGCTAGGTGGGCACTCTAGTTTATGATTAAACAATAAGCTAATTGTTTCCAAAATAACAAGATTGTTCACAAGAGAACTTTTGTGTGCAAATTCTGAAATCAAGTGAAAGTCAGCTGCAGATCCAATCTGAACATTTCCCTACAGCATTCATACTTCACTGCTGAAGCATTCTGCAAATTCTCATGCAAGGAGTGAATCAAAGTGAAAATGAAAGCCAAAACAGGCTACTTCATGCAAACAAAGCTTTAAAAGTAATAAACACAACTGCTAAATTGAACCTGATAAATCAAAATTACCATGGGGAACTCTTTGGCCTGAAACAGCAGATCACATGAGATAATCATAACAGCCTCTTTCAACTGTTAAAACCAGTTTATTTTTATTCTGTGAATCCAAGTTCAATTTCTAAAACAATTCTCTTCTTACTAACCTTTCAAAACATTTTAGGCAAGAAGATAACTTGTTACAGAAAAATTAACCTGAAAGTGTTCCTTTAAGACACAGCAACAAGCAGCCTCCCAGCGTATTTGACAGAGATGTCCAACTCCAAGACATAGAATTTAAATTTGTAGAGGCAATTACTCATAACCAGTGCAAGCAGCCAATGCAAGTGCCAAACTTGCCAACAAGAAGAAAGGCCAAGTATTAAAAAGGAGGCTGCAGTTTATTACAAGGCAATTTGAACATCTCGGTCCATGAGGTCCAGAAAGTGCTTTCTTCATCCCCTGACACTACAGACTCTCACTAATGTGAGGAATTACGTCAGTAATGTCAATATTCCAAACAACACTTAAGTATTTGTATAATGGAGATCTTTACCTGACTATTTAAAAGCTGCTTCTAGTCTTCCCTAGCAGATTTATTTAAGCTCATTCCACACAGGAAGGAAGATGTGCCAGACCCATACCATTAACTGTTAACTGCTGTCTAGTCAACTCCAAAGCCATCCAACTGGACCACTACTGCGCAAAATTATCATCTAAAATACCTTAAAAGAATTTCCAAGGATCTGTCTCTTGCCTCTTCCCATTAAAATGTGGAAAGGAACAAGGAAAAGAAGGAAAGACAAAACACCAGCAGATGCAAAAGTCAAAACTGAAATGGGGACCCACCCCATCTTTCAGGACTCATTTCTAATGCCTCAGTAAGGTAACCACAGTGTCAGCAGATAACACTCAGCACCAAAAGTAGAGCTGGAAGCTGGAGAACAGCTCACAGGAAATATTTAATTAAACAAAGATAGCCAAAACTAAAACCGCCAAAACCCAAAACCAAAACCACACCACCAAGTCACACATACCAAGCTAATAAATGCACTGTCCTCTGCATGATAAAAACAATGCCAGCTTAGAAAAATCAGTGTACAGAACAAAACCAACAGGTCCAAGATAAACACACAGCAAAACAAGCACTCATCAAGAAAGGAAAGCACCCCACACTGCTGCTTCATGCAAAAGAAAGCACGGGGAGAAGACCAGTGCATGCACACCAAAGGGTACAAAATAAGCAACATCCTTCCTATTTCAGCACCATCAGCTTACTCCACTCATTCATACAGCAACATGAGCGCTTCTTACCATTTTTTGGTGCACTCGACCATCAGCTCCTGGTAAGAGGCCACAAACTGGAACTTGGAAGCATGTTTCCCAACACGCTGCAGTCTTTTCCAAACTGAAGCCATGATGGTGAGAACTACCAGTCCTCTCACACAGTAGCAACTCTGCTAATAGCTGTGCAGGCTGAAGAGTGTGTGTGCTCGATACTAGCAGATTTATATACAGAAACAGTAAATACAGTGAGTGAAGAAGTTGATGGGATGTCTACAATTCATATTCTGCCTCTCCCTTCTTCACAGTAAATCCCAGTCTAGCTGAGTGGCTCATCACTGGACAGAAGCAGCATGCAATAGGAGTGGATAGGTAACTAAAAGGACGTTCTCTCAAGGAATCATCATTCTTCACACAGTAGACGATGTGGAGACTGCAGGACTGGAAGACAGATAGAGCAGAGGGGATAAAGCATTGGTTAATATACTCCAGACTACAGTGCTGCAATTGCACGTGATCTTGAACCTTTCAAGCAACCACAATAGACCACAAAAACATACCCCCTTCCTGCTGTCCTGCCCCCTCCCTCCAATTAAATAAATAAATAAGACTGCTGCAGCAATTTCAGGAATGCAAACCACGAGTCTGTTTGGAAACATATCAACATGTCCTTTTATCAGCACCATCATAACTGGCAACAACAACAAAAAAGGGCAGGTCAGGGCCACACCGAATCCTTATGAAGCATCTCCAGGAAGCAATGCGAAGTGGCTGAGGTGCTGCCAATGTGCACCCAGAGGGAGGGACACAGGGAGATGAAAGCAAGTTCTTTGTCTTGATGACAAAAGGTGTAACAGTTGTTTCCTCTCACACACACGCACACCTCCTGCTCCTATTTCTCCTTCCAAGGAGAAGGAACAGCCAAGAAGCCGACATGGGAATGCTACTACTTAAATGCCTGTGCCAAGGTGAGGAGGAGGATGAAAGATGAAAGGGCATCCCTTGAGCCCTCGCTACATCATACTGAAATGGAAATGCCTCTCCATCCTGAACTGAGAAACGCTCACCAGGGAGGCAAAAAGAAAGAAACCCAGATAGGTCTTCTCCCTCCATAGGAAAGCAGCATCTCTGCTGGGTGTGGAGGAAAAAGCCTCTTCATTGGGAACGTGGGGAAGCAAATGGTGTCTGCACCTGGCGAAGAGGCTGGGCAGGATGGCATCAAGGCTGGCAAGGAGGCAACCTGGCTCCAGGAATGTCCCGCTGAGGGAGGGGGCACGGTCCCCGCGCCCTGTCCCGCCCCACCAGCCCCTGTCACCTCAGCGCTCAGTCCGTGGGGCAGCGCCCCCCGCAGCCGTTAGCGTTTAAAACACTAAAACGCCAACGGCAAGGAGCAAGGGAGGGGGGAAGAGGGACGGCTCGGGGAGCGGGAGGGGACAAGACACAGGGCAGCGCTGCAGCACTCACCTGCCCGGCTCCTCACGGGCGGTCCCCGCCGGGCGGGCGCTGGCACCACACGGCAGGCGACAGTCAGCGTTGCCGCTGCCCATTACTGCGGCAGCCCCGCCGGCGGCAGCGCCCTGCGGCTGTCCCCGTCCTCCTGCAGCCTCATGGCGAGCACAGAGCACACTCCACTCCTGCTCTCCTCGCCTCACCCCGAAGGCTAGGCAGGCTAAGCAGCCTGCGCGGATCCCACCGCGCCTCACGCCACCACCATCGCCCTCCTGCCGGCGCCGCGCCGCGCCTCACCCCGGCGCGCCGCTCCCCCCGCCCCCGCCGCCCGGCTCAGCCCGCCCCCGCGACGCCATTGGCTGCGCCTCTCCCTTCCCGGAGCTTATTGGCTATCGCTCCCTGTCAATCACCTGCGGGCGAAAGGGGTGATCCTCGCGCAGCGGAGAGAGGGAGGTAGTGAGAACAGACGGAGCTTACAGACCCTCTTCTCCCGCCCCTGACTGCATCTCTTTTGTGATTGGTGGCAGCGCTCTAGGAGGTGGGGCTTCTTGAAAGGAGAAGCTATTCGATAGGTGAATGAGGCTGTCCGTCAGCACAAAAGAGTTCGGTGATTGGCAGCGGCGCTTTCTAAAGCCGAGGGTGGGCGTGGCGCCAGCAACGGGCTGTCAGGGGAGGGGCGTGGCCCCGTGGCGGCGGGCCCCGGCCCTCGGCTCTTGGGACTCGGCGCCGCCGTCTGAGAGCCGCGGGTGGTGGAAGGGCCCCTGCGCTGCGGTGCGAGCTGGGGGGGGAGCCGCGGCCGCCGCCTGTCAGGAGGGGGCGAGCAGAGAGGGTGGGAGGGGAGAGAAAATCACCGCGGGGGACGGTACCGGCAGCGGGGCTGCTCCTCAGGAGGTGTCGGCTCGGCGGGATCCAGACCCCTGCGCTGCAGGTGCTCTGGAGGCCGTGTGGGGGTCGATGGAAACGAAAGGCGGACTTAGACTCTTGGCTGATTTCTCTCGGTTATGTGCTCTGTGGGCTTCACCCAGACACTGGGGTTTGGCTGTTGGGTGCGGTTTGATGTAGACGTCTGCAGGGGCGAAGGGAGCCGTGAGAGGGTGATCCCTGCGGGAATTCCCTGCCCTCCTGGCTGCCGCTTGTCCCAGTGTGGTGCCAGATACAAGCCGTCGGTGCTAGGTTCCAGCCTTAAGGTGAAATGGCAGTGTATTCCAGTTCAGAGAGGAAATGCCACGCTGTTTCCTGCCCGTTTGCCTTCCAAAGCCTCCCTTTAAGTCACAGATCCCAAAGCGCTGTTGGCAACAAGTGGATTCTGAAGCCAGGATAACGTCGTGTGGGAGCTAATCCTGAACCTATCAGCCAGCCAAGTAAGAAACTAAGCCAGCTATCAAGTGGAAGCACGGGGAAATAAGAAAGGTAATGCAGTGGAGGTCTGAGAGCAGCTGTGAAATTGAAGCCCCGGGGCTTTGCAGTCCTCTGTTCTTTCTCATGACAAACCAAACGGAGTCTAAGCCTGATCTATGGACTGGGAAGCTCTTTATCCCTGTCTGTTTCTTCTCTTCCCTAAACTGCCGCCCTCTGTGCTGGCATATCACAGATGCTGCCAGCATTCAGTGGCTGGAGTGAAAGGAGAGAAAAACCGACTCTGTGGATGGCCACAGGCCTAAGCTGAACTGACTTTGGAGAGAGGGAATATTTGAGCTATTAAAAAGGTCAGCCCCTTGCTTATAATGTGCTAGTCTTCATCCCTTTGCCTTCTCTCGGGACAGATTGACTTCTCCGAGCTGCCAGAGGGCATGCATTTTCGACCTATTTGGAGCAGTCCTATGAAAGCCAGTTGTGCTTACGCAGATTTTCTCAGAAATGTTCTCTTTTCTTTCCCTGCATATTTCTGAAGTTGCAATTTGAAGTTTTTTACACATTTGCCTAAGATTTCTGTCCCAGTTTTGCAGCTGGTCTGCGCACACAGAGTAATTTCAACACACTTCAGGGAGGCATTACTGGGTTTTGTAAGTGCAGATCACCTGCTTAGGATGTGGGAAACGAGGCCAGGATTTCCAGAACACATCCGAACGCGCAGTCTGGAGCACACATATGCTTGGTTCTGACTTGGAAAATACCAGCCGGAAATCTGGCAGCTATAAGGTGTATCAAACAAGTCATTTAAAATTCCAGTGGCCCTGAGGAGCTCCTTGGTTACTCGTACCAGGGAAATACCAAGAGTCAGTTGTACTGATTTTGTTTCAAAAGATGTCTTTATTCTGTATATACTAAAGGAGTTGACCTGTGAGCTGCTCTGATTTATCTTCTGAATACCATGCAGCATCCAGGCTAATTCCTAAGACTTATCTTTGGCCAAGACTTTTTTCCTGGAATGAGAGAGACATTTTCTGTCGTGTGGAATAAACGCGGAAGGCCTGGTGTTTGGCTCAGTGACTTGTGTTTCAAACATCATTATTTATTAACATTTTCCACTTCTTTCCTTCAAGTTACACCAGGCCTAAGAAGTACAGAGCATAAGGCTGCTTCTTCTTCCATTGTGTGGGGAGACTTATAACACAGGCAGTTATCCTACAGACTGTCTGTTTTACAGGGTTTAAGAGTAGGAATCCTCAGCTCTAACAATATTGGGGAAGCTTTAGGAGATTTCAAAGAGTGTGAGCAATTATTCTGGAAAGAAGGGTAAGATCTGCAGCTGCAGATCAGAATCTAGAGACCCACTAGTTCTCAGGTTACTGGTCTGGGTCCTAGACCAGACCAACTCAAAAGCCCTTGTGACCACTGGCAGCTCACAGCCCAAAGGACCCAATAATCAGCAAAAGGGATTAGCAAAGGTATGGGTGAAGAACCCCATTCCCTTTCCCCTGCTCAGAGCACAGCACAGAACTCCTGCATTGACTTCATTGCCACACTGAAAAGATTTTTTAAGTGGTCCTGCAAGCCGTAAGTCTGATACATGCTGGTGATCCCACAGAAACCATAGCTCAGCTATGCAGCACGGTTCAGGATCTGAGCCAGAATCTAGGGAAACAGTCACATTTTTTTACTTAATCCAATATTATGAGCTTGCTGGTGGAAACAAGCAAAGGTAGTTACACCAAAATGCCCAACACTTGCTTTTTTATAGCTGGGTGAACAACTCTCATTTGATACCACAAGGGTCCTCCTGACTATGGAAACATTAGGTATCATTTTATGTACAGTGTCAGAGACCTTCCCACTCGTGAGCAGGAAAAAGAGTCATGTGCTGAATAGGCAGATAGTGTTTTGTTATTTAAAGATATATAATACATATGCTTCAATCTACTTAAACCATATTCCTGTCAGAACTGCTGCTTCCTTTCCTAGGGAAGAACAGGTGAGGAAGTGTGTTTGTGTGCATTTGAGTACATTTTCGTTTGTGTCATTCTGGAAATGGCATGGAGCAGGATGCTGGGAGCTGCTCACATTGGGGAGTTGGCTGGGCCGACCAGGCAGTCCCCAGAGCAGCCTGACCCGGTTCTTATAAGCAGCTGGTTCCACCAGGACACCCTTACTATCCAAAAATACATACTCATGCTCTGTTGCTCCTCTTCCCCTCCCTCCATGGTGACACTGAAATATCCAGCCTCCCTCACAATCTCCACAGAAATCCCAATATTTATTTTCTTCCTGGATTTTAATGCCTGCTTTGGCTTGATGGTGGTAGATTGCAAGTCTCCTGGTCCAACTAGAAAGATGATCTATGCTCTATTTATGTTATTCCCTGTTAAGCTTTAAAGATATACAGCCTCTCCCTTATCCTTCAGTGCCTTGTCATCAGCATGACTAAGGACATGTTGTTCACCAATAAAGAAATGACCTTTGCTAGAAATAGCTGTCATTATAAATCTCAGTTTCCCTGCCCTTCTGTGTATGAGCCTGCAGAAATGTCACTCAGGAGATCAACTAATTAGATTCTGTCAAATTTGCAGGAGCACTCAGCTTTTTGAGGCAATGGGTAATGCACATGAGGCTACCCTCACCTGCTTACATTTTCAACCTTCTTGTATTGTCTAAATCACATCAAAAGTTGGATCCCATGTTAATGAAGGTAGTGGAGAATTTGCACTGACCTCAGTAGATCTGCACAAAGTACCATCCTCCTGGTCCCAAACACATCACTAATGTGTGACACCATAAGATTCAGTTCTTTAACCAGTAATGTTCACCAAGTTCTACAGCAGCACGCTTGTCTGCTCTTTCTGTTTCTTAACAACCCAACAGTAAATAAATACATTCATACATACATACATAACAATACAAATGTAAGCAGCAACAAAATATGGGTTTTAATCCTCCCTTCTTTTGTTTCTTGTGTGTTGCTGTCTTTTCACATGATGTGATGACATCCAACAATCATTCTGTTTTGAAGTGAAAAATGTTCTGGATATTCCCTCTGCTAGATATTGATGGGAAGGGAAGGGAAGGGAAGGGAAGGGAAGGGAAGGGAAGGGAAGGGAAGGGGGGAAGGGTGGAATACCCTGTTTTATTTGTGCAATGAAAGACTTGCAGCTGAGGAAAGGCAATTCTCACATTGCAGAATTAGGATAGCCCAGTTACTATCATAGCCTGTAACAAAAGCATATAATTTCAGCAATATTGCCAGCTGCACATAAAAACACCAGGCATAAAAAAATCACAATTTGTTCTTGCTTTACCAGCAAAATAAGTGGATTTTAGGATGTGCTCTGTTGGTCTCACATTTTGTTAGCACTCTGGCAGGCCTGAGGCAGGCCAGATAGCCTGGTACTTACCTACTGACCAGCTCACATATGCAGTGTTCCTAGCCCAGGCCAGGTCTCAGCCCAAGGCACTGAGCTGTGTACAGGCACCCACCCTGGTAAACCTCATCCTCAGCCCGCCTCCAGAGGCCAGGCTCACACAAGGTCTGCTGCCAAGGATAATCTGCAGAGACAAGGGCTGGGTTAACTCATCAGCACTTCTTTCCATGAATTCTCTATCCAGCCATTCTCCTGCTGTGGCTGGAGCCTGCACTTGTATGTGGTGAGACCCTGATGTGCTTCAGCCTCCAGGCTCTGTGCCAGATAGGGTACCCAAAAGGCCCATTCCTGTTACTGCTGCTTTGCTCCCCAGCTTCATTATGCAACCCCACAGGCACTAGCTACTCCCTGCCCTCCCCCTCTTAACCCCACTGCCCTGTCTTACAGGCGAAGTCAAGCAGGCTGGTTCAAACAGTGGATGAAAACCATCCTCACCTGTCTTTCCTTTATCTCCTCTTTCTCATCTGGCTGAAATTCTTCCCAAACCACTCAGCAGTAAGGGGCATGTTGTATTTATCTGCAGAAGAGGTCAAGGACAGGAGTCACATTCCTGACATGCAGAAGCCACATTGCAGTTCAGCCTGTGGAGGCGAGACAAAAGATGGGGTATTGATGGTGGAGACCCACGCACTGTGGACAGCATTGCCCTATTCTGTACCATAAACCTCTGGATTAGAACTGTGTTCTCCAAGTTTATTATCAACTCACTTGTTAGTCAGCTTGCAATGGTCTGAATGAGTTTTGTCATTAACCTTTCAACATCCTTGAGGATTGTGCACATCTCTTAGTGGCCCCAGTTTTTGTCTTCTTTCAAAAAAAAGGAAAAAAAAAAAAAGGCAATATAAAAAGCAGCAGCCTGTACTTTTTCCATAAATAACCACTTTCGACCTTTTAGCATGCTTAGTGCCTCCTGTACCTTTTCCAGTTCTTCAATACCCTTCCTGTGTGGTCTCCCCAGCCTTTTTGCAAAGTATAATTATGCTTGTATAGGACATCCTGCAGCACTAATGAGGTAAAGAATGCCTTTGTTCTTCTCTTCTTAAAATAAACAGCACCGAGTGTGGCTAGCAGGGCCAGGGCAGTGATCATTGCTCTGTACTGGGCACTGGTGAGGGTGCACTTGAATACTGTGTTCAGTTCTGGGCCCCTCGCTACAGAAAAACATTGAGGTGATGGAGTGGGTCCAGAGAAGGGCAGCAAAGCTGGTGAAGGGTCTGGAGCACAAGTGTGATGCGGAACAGCTGAGGGACCTGGGGGTGTTCAGTCTGGAGAAGAGAAGGCTCAGGGGGGACCTTATTGCTCTCTACAGCTGCCTGAGAGGAGGCTGTAGTGAAGTGGGGATCAGTCTCTTCTCTAGAGTAACAAGTGATAGGACAAGAAGTAATGGCCTCAAGTGTAGATGTAACACTTTAGGGACATGGTTTTGTGGTGGACTTTGCAGTGTTTAGTTAACAGTTGGACTTGAAGATCTTAAGGGTCTTTTCCATCCTAAATGATTCTTTCTTAGAAAATAATCCAGCTGTTAATTTAAGATGCCTTTTATAAACAATGGCCTTTTTTCTCTGAAACTGTTCACTTTCTCATTGTAATTTTCTTTCTTCCTTCTTTTTAACAGTTATTTTCCACCTCAAGCATGGCCTTATTTTTTCATATATACTTTTTTTCATAACTCGTAACTTTGTTACAGGTTATATAGTTTTTCATAACCTACCACCAACACTCTGTGGAGACAGCTGAAAGGACCAAACTTTAGACAAGATGAAGACAGGGTGCAAACGATGGCTAGGATTGGGAAAAAGCATCTCAGACGGGTATGGCAGCACAAGTGAGAAAGCGAGACTCTTTTTCCACAGAGATTAAGAACAGAAAGACCATCTTCTGAGAGTTATGGAAGAAAATAAGAGATGGAGCAAGTTCAGAGGAAGACTTGCTTCCTAGCTCCCATACACACACACATTCCACATGGCACTGGACATGTCAGATCTCTGATTAACCAGGTGTAGCTGCTTCATGGAGGCATCTAAGGAAACTGCAGATTCAAAGGTGGGAAGGTCAAGGAGTGATGATTATACAGACCATACATGTTTTCCTACTGAGATCCTGTTTATTAGGAAAGGAGTAGCTGGACATGCAATCAGAGTACTGAACTGGAAAAATGTAAAGCCTTCTAACTGTATTTCTGTAACTCTGCATAAATGCCAGAGAAATCATAAAATGCAACACAGCTGTCTCTAAAGATTATGCAGGAAATACTTCTTTGCACAGATATAATATCATATGTCGCCTTTAAAGAGAACACTCAGTTAACTTTGGACCTTCACCATCATTCATCCACGCAGTATCTCAGTAACAGAGGTACGGTTCCTTAGAGTACAGACATTAGCAATGCGCGTATCATCATAGATCAAATCTGGGGCCTTCTTGGAAGCCTGTCTAGAAGCAATTCCCTTGCAGATGTGGTAAGACAATCTATTATGCAAGCCAGTCCTCTTACCATACAGAGGAAATTCGTATCTAACAACTTGTACAACCAGAATCCAAAACATCATACCTCAGTGCTGGATGAAAAGAATCTCAAAGCACAGAATGGAAATACATATATGTGGTATGGCCTTCAACCTACAGATTTATAGGTAGCAAAGTTGCAGCTGATGAAAATGAGCCCCAAGGACCTGGTCTCTTTCCCCAGGTAACAAGGGATAGGACAGGAGGTAGCAGCCTCAAGCTGCATCAGGGGAGGTTTTGACTGGATATTAGGAAAAATGTCTTCAGAGAAACGGTTGCCAGGCATTGGAACAGGCTGCCCAGGGCAGCTGTGGAGTCACCATCCCTGGAAGTGTTCAAAAACCATGTAGATGAGTCTCTCAGTGACATGGTTTAGTGGCGGCCTTGGCAGTGCTGGGGTAACTGTTGGACATGATCATCTTAAAGGTCTTTTCCAACCTTGATGATTCTATTATTCTATGCAAGAAATGCAAGTGGACAAGTGTTTTGGTTGTGGCGTTGGGCAGGAGCGAGGTGGTTGGAGAGAATCAGTTTTGAAAGGACAAGCAATGATAAATTGTGTTGTAAAAATGACTGCAAAGTTTTCTGCTCAATCTTTAAAATCTGAGCAGCCACCCAGTTTTGATTAATATCTCTAGTTAATCTGAAAATGAAACTAAATAATCACACCCAAGGTAGGCAATTCCAGACTCGGAAACAGCTCTTCAATGCCCAGATTAATCCACATGGATTTAAATGGTGTTGCAAGTTATTTTTAACTGAGTGTATTACCTTATCACTAATCTGCCTGCACGCTGTTTAAACTGTTTATGTATTAAAGTCACACTGTCATAAAACATGGGGTCAGTTAGCTTCCAAATTTTGTGTGCAGCAACGCTGTGTTCAACTTCATCCACATAAAATGGTTGAGAGTTTGCTCACAGAATGTGCATCACATCACACAGAAAAGGTGCCTCTCATAGGCACCTGTGATGGCAAAAAGAACATTCTGGTGGTGGATATGCTTTGACAGGGATGTGGGATGAAATCTGTCTGGTGATCAATCACTAAACACCTTTAACAAATAAACCATTCCAAAACTCTGTCTACTGTATATAGTGCTGGCAGCCCTGCACTGGGGGGAAAAAAAATGCCAATGTTGACTAATTCATGTGGTGCTTTCACTTACACAGACAGCCAGCCATCCAAAGCTACAGAATGGCACCACCATTCTTCAGCCCCTTCCAGATCTGTACACATTCACCAGCTGCTCCAAGAACCCCTAAGCCATTCTTTCTAAGGACAAAAAGGGTACATCAAACATTGTAGTTATTACCTAAATTCTCCAATGATATTGATATCCAAGATAACTTAGGGAGTAGATGGTTGAAGCACAGTTAGGAAAAAATGTTAGATCTCAGTACAAGTGGGATGTAGGCCTCATTTTGCCAGGTGATGGTGGGTTTGGGGCTCCTCCAGTTTGCCACACTTCAGAATCTCATATTTGCTAAATTCCTCTGCAGGAGCTTGTGGAGGACATGCAGCCTTACTGACCATGTATCCCTATTGCAGACTTCTCAGTGAGTCCCCCGCTGAAGGAATAGGTTGCTCAAGTAGATACCATTCATTCACAGGCTTGGGAAGGGACATTCAGATTTTTTTCCCTCTGAGTAGTTTTAGGCACTGTCCTGACTCTTCACACATGCCCAGAAGGAGTGAGTGCTTTGCCAGGTCTGTAGAGGGACAAGTAGGAAAAAGAAATCTCTAGTTTGGGCTACTTTCTAATTGCAGCTAGGTGACACAGCAGTGCCTAGGGCCATCTTGAATCAGTAGTTTTGAAATGAAATATATAGAGGCATAAATGGGTTTATCTCCAGAAAAAGCAGAATCCCAAAACCCCATCAATCATTCTTGCAGACCAGGACAAATGCTGGGAACGAGATGCAACCTAATCAGTCATCAGGATACCTTCCTTTCATCTCCAACCACAGCTCTGGAGCTCAGCAGAAGACCTACACAACAACAGCCAAAGGCTGGTAAAGGCATCTCAGCCCCTCTCTTCCTGGCAAAAATTCCTGTATCATCCAGGCTATCAGAATCTCTCTGTTTTGGAAAACAATGGATATATCAAACATTCTGGCAAAGCCCTGTGGAAATGAGAGCTCAATGATATTGAAGAGAAAACTGTCAGAGAGATTAGTTTGTCTGACAGTCTGTCTTTATGCTCTCTGCTGAAGAAGAACAAGAGTCCTTTCATACATGTTGAATTTACCTCTGGTGTGAACCAGCCTCTGTCAGTGGGGCTGTAAGTGTTGCCAGTTTAGAAAAATCAGTGGCCATTGCTATCTGGCACCTGCCCTCTGCACGTCTCAGGGTGCCAAAGTTTCCCAGCCACTTATTCTGCTGCAAGCAATGCTCATTGCACACTGAAGCATCTCAGGGTTTGGATACAGCCTTCAGGACATTTTCTGCACTATCTATTCAAACGCTTCCCCAAGTAGGCAGACGGTATAACTGCATGGGGATCCACAGACCATGGAAACATCAGGCTCTGGTTATGGAGACGAAAAGAGGTAAGGGAGCAAATGTTAACAGGAGTGGCAGCCTCAACTTGCTTCTCACACTGCTTTGTAGTTAAATAGCCTGTGCTGCTGGCTGTCTGGCACCATCTCTCTCTACATGACACAACAAAACTTGATCACCGTTTTGCCACAGTCAGCCCTCAAACCCTGTGGTGTTGCAGCTTGCGAAGAAACAATAATCCCTAAAAAGAGGCAGAATTACGCCACAACCGCTCTCCTGAGAGCCTGTGCAGGTATTAGATGTGCGTCACACATTAACCATCCATTCTTCTCCCATATATAAAAGGGGCCTACAAGAAATCTGGAGAGGGATTTTTTACAAGGTCATGTAGTGATAGGACAAAGGGGAATGCCTTTGAACTGAAAAAGGACAGATTTAGATCAGATACCAGGAAACATTCTTCACTATAGGGGTGCTGAGGCACTGCTGTGGCTGCCCCATCCCTGGCAGTGTTCAAGGCCAGGTCAGACAGGGTCTAGTGGAAGGTGTCCCTGCCTGTGGCATGGGGGGTAGAACTGGATGAGCTTTAAAGTCCCTTCCAACCCAAACCATTCTGTGACTGTGATATTCTATGATCTAAGACATCTGTAAGCTCAAAACTCAGATACAAAGTAATGTCTAAGGTTTCAGGTCCTTTCTTTGGTACCGATAAGATGCCCAACACAAATTACAGTGGTATGGATTTTGTCCCTGTCTCTTTCTGTTCTCACACCATTCTGGCAGCCCAGTGGTGACAGCAGCTCAAATGAAGTAATGGGTTGTGTCTTTCCCGGGAGTAGGTAAAACCCATGAAGCAGTGGGAATGGTGTGTTATTTCCCAGCTGTGACACCCATGGGAAAAAGGACAGCATAGCCATTGGCCTGGTGCCATCCAGTATGGCTAGGCAGCAGCAGTGCCTCTTTTGAGGATGCAGCAGCTGGCTGCAGTGCTGTTGCTTCCCTGCGCTGTGGCTCAGAAGCTCCACTCTGCAGTGCCTGAGATGCAGATGTGGGTGTCCAATGCAGCAGCAAGCTGGCCTAGAACAGCTGAGGGAAGAGAGAGCTGCAGGAAAAGGCCTCCTGTGTCCTTCTGATCTGTGGGAGGAGCAGTGGGGTCCCAGCCAAGCACAGTCATGATACACAGAAGAGAAGCACGTTGATTAAAGGTCTGAAAACGGCATCCATTCCCAGCTCTGCCAAAGGTTAGTTTGTGCAGCCTCTGAGTTCTCTCTGTAGCAAGAGGATAACACTGCTTACTCACCTTTAAAAGTAGGATTAAAATACTCAAGCACTTTGTGATGGATCAAGGTGTGGTACAGTCAATAGGAAAGAAAAGACTTGCACTCCAGGTTTTGTGATTTCTAATGCAGTTCCCTCTCCATAAAACTAAAATCATTTTGTTGGGGGAGGAACAATTGCCAAATAAATTCTGCCATTCATTTCCATACATTCTTTCCCTGCAGATAGCCAGGATGTGAGTGGATTTTCTCAGGACAGTGAAGAGCACTCCTTTATCACAGGATTTTCTTTTGCTGGTGATTTAGTTGAGAGGGCAAACTGCAAAGGAGGTGAAACTGCTCAGCCTTCAGTTACATGCTCCTATGGCTTATTTCAAGCGTTGCCCAATCTACTTATTTTTCCTAGCATGAATCTCAGAATAGCTGAACCGAGTTTAGCAAACCTTCCTGCTAAAAAGATGAACCTGCAGCCATGTCAAAAGTAGGCCCCAAAAGTTTGGCTAAATTATAAGGAACCAAGCAAAGAGGTTCTGGCATGTGGCAGCTTTAATAACGGTAGATGCACCTCAGCTTGCTTGAGCCACTACATCAGGCAGCGCTGACCTCACTGCTTACCGCAAAACCATGATGCATTCCTGAGTCCATGGCAGCATCACCTCAGTAAGACTAAAATAAAACCCACTGAAAGGTTTTATATAATGCCAAGGCCACAAGATCTCTAATGTCGTTTTCTTACTGGAGCAAGAGCTAAGTACAGCTTAAATTCATTAGCTAATGGCCTGTGACAATGAAGGACAAAGACAATTATTATGCACATCTCCCAGCCAATTGTTTCTGTGTGAAGAAAATGCAACAAATTATTGTTCTCCTATATTAATGTTCCATAAAGGATTACTATCACATCTATTTCAAAAAACCCTATCCCTTGCAAAATGCAGACTAATGCTGAATAAATTTGATTTTTATAGATGAAAGCTTGGTGGAAAAATCAAGATTTTATTAGAGCCATGGACAATCACATTACATTTTATATGATATGAGGACTTCACTACTGAATCAGGAAATGGATCTCAGGACATTTTCTTTCTCCTGAAGACTTACCAATTCCCTGAGCATCTCTCATGTATCTCAAATATTTATCCTTGGATATAATAGCCAGAAGCATTCCTAATGGCTGGTTTTATTTATAGAAAAGTCAGAAAATATACACAATATGGAGTTGTAAAGATGAGTGAAAGCCTCCTACCTCTCTCAGTACCAGCTGCTGGTACAATTCTTGCACTTGGAACATGAAAGGGAAAGGAGGTTAGAGTAGCCATACAGCTGGAATGGTAAAAATAGTCATTTCACTTCTGTTTCATTAACAAAATGTCACTTCCCATGAAGCTTTAGGAAAAATCATCATTTTGCAGACCTCAAGGCTCATATCAAGCATAAAATCTCACATAAAAATTAAACAAAATTTATGGCTAAATAACCTGAAGACTACGGGTCTGCTTCTGAAACAAAGAAAATTATATCCTAATACAGAAAAGATAAAACATCTCACCACTCTCAGCAAAATGTATGGTAGATCACGCTCCTTGTAATATTGTAATGCCAATGGGTAAAGCACTAAGGAAAAGATATGTGACCTGAGTGTGCCAACAGCTGTAAATTCACATTGAAGAGATCCACCACAGTTCCAGGGTTCCATCCTGTACTCATGTACATGTGCAAGCTCTGACACTGCCAAATCTCCAGGAGGCTGCCCACACCAGCTCCATGTCAGAAAGGGAAGGGCTAACCCTAACACCCAGATCACGCCTGACTGCTGGACAACTACTGCCACTATCACACAGTGATGGCAAGGGATTTCCAGTGACAATTTGAGGTTTCCTGAAGCTGTGGCTGCTCCGTCACCACTTGCCCCTTTCCAGAAAGGTGCTGGATAAACACATCAATAGACTTCTCACAGCATTCAAGGACATAACCCATGACTTTCGTAACACCAAGGAAGCTTGCAGAGGAGCACAAAAGGCCTGGCTTTATGCACAGTATTTTCTGAAATCACATATTCTGGTAAGCATCCACCCATTGTTCCCAGAAACCATGTAGGACTACCCAGAAGTGACTTGGAGCAGCAACCCATCCTCCTTCCCCTCTGTACTCACTCCCAGTTGGTCACTCATAGGTGTTTAAGACCTCCCAGTTACTCTGGAGTTAATGGATTGTTCACACAGGGCTCAACAAAACCCCAAATTTATCCTCCAGTGACAGGCACTGCCCAGAAAGCCTCCTTCAGGGAGGGCTTTGTAATCATAGAATGGTTTGGGTTGGAAAGGACCTGAAGATCATCCAGTTCCAACCCCCCTGCCATGGGCAGGGACACCGCACACTAAACCATGCCACGCAAGGCTCTGTCCAACCTGGCCTTGAACGCTCCCTGGGATGGAGAATTTACCACTTCTTTAGGCAACCTGTTCTCAGGGTGAATTCTGGTGTCCCAGCATGGCCCAGGTGCACAGTTAGAGCTTGTCCCACAGGCTTTGGTGTGTGCTCTGCATGGTTTGACCACGTTGTCTCCCCCACTCCACAAACCAGCCTCTGTGCAGTTTCTCTTTGCAGCTGATACTTGTAATATCAGCCACTGAAGCAGTAATAAAACGCACAACATGGGCTGTACATATGGAGTGTTACAGATTATGAAATCTAATGTCATTTTTTAGGAGTCATGAAAACATTATCTAATTCCCCCCCTCCCTGAGAGACTCAGGAATATGTTTATACACTAAAATGTCAAAATCGTAAACCACCTGATTTTGCACTATTCACTCTGCCTTGTGTGAGGCAGTTATTCCATGACATTTCATAAATAGTGACTCAGAAATAATTGGTATGCTGAGTAACAAGCTTTCCACTACAATACAGCAGAATCCATTCTAAACCCCTGATTTTCATGACGCACTTGCACAGTCCAACTCAAATACTACAGATAAAAGTCAACTCTGGGGAATAAAATCTGCCACCCTTGGGTTTTGTTCTGTTTCCTTTTCCTTTAAAGGGAGGTATATTGATAGGAACAACACCAGGGCTGCAGCGACAAGCAGCAGTAGCTGTACATCTCCCAAACGGCAGGGACAAAAGAAGCAGCATGTCTTGCTGTTACGACATGAGGGAGAGGTTCCAAGAGAGCATCATGTTAGTGAGGTTAAAATTAACACAAACGCTGAACTAAATCCTTCTTTGAAGGAAAGAGATGATTAAAAATTGCCTGTAATTAAGGGAGGAATAGCCCTGCGTGCAGCTCGGCTCCAGCAAAGCAGTCTTCCAGATTTTCACTGCTCAGCTTGTAATACTCCTACTTACTTTTTTTTAAGCACACAGTAGGTTTTATTGCCTTTTTTGGATATTAATATGCATCCCATTATAAATTGTGAGTTGCAGCACTGGATAATTTCCCTTCGAGAATGCAAAGCAGGTTCTGTGCTGTATCAGCCCGTGTGACAGCACAGCAACTACCATCCCCTGCCATCTTTTAGCAGCAATTCGTAAATGGTTGCTCAGCAAGAAAACTGGAGCAAGTCCCGTCTTAGGACCTCCTCATGGTGCTGGGTTTTAACTTGGTGGATGTTATGCTTAAAAATAAAAAGAAAACCTAAGATTTAGCTCAAATTCTCAGCACTGGAGATTCAGATAAAACCAGGAAACAGCAGCATCATATATCTGGTTTCAAGGCCAGGTTGGACAAGGCCTTGGGTGGCATGGTTTAGTGTAAGGTGTCCCTGCCCATGTATATTATACAATCATAGAATGGTTTGGGTTGGAAGGGACCTCAGAGATCATCCAGTTACATCCCCTGACATGGGCAGGGACACCTTCCATCAGACCAGGTTGCTCTAAGCCCCATCCAACCTGGCTTAATCATCTCTTAATTATACCAGAGGTACTTGTCTCAGTTTGTGAGACCCCACTTAGAGTACTGCATTCAGATGTGGAGCACAGAACCACAGAATAGCACCCAGATAAGGATTTAGAACTGCTCGAAAGAGTCCAGAGGAGGCCATGGAGATGATCAGAGGGAAGAAGCACCTCTGCTATGGAGACTGGCTGAGAGAGCTGGGCTTGTTCACCCTGGAGAAGAGAAGGCTCCAGAGAGACCTTAGAGCAGCTCCCAGTGCCTAAAGGAGCTACAAGAAACCCGGAGAGGGGCTTTGGACAAGGGCCTGTAGGGACAGAACAAGGGGGAACGGCTTTAAACTAAGAGTAGATTTAGATTAGACATTACAAAGAAGTTCTTCCCTGTTGAGGGTGGTGAGGCCCTGGCACAGGGTGCCCAGAAGCTGTGGCTCCCCCATCCCTGGCAGTGTTCAAGGCCAAGTTGGATGGGGCTTGGAGCAACCTGCTCTAGTGGAAGGTGTCCCTGCCCTTGGCAGTGCTTGGAACTGGATGAGTTTTAAGGCTCCTTCTGAACCACGCTATGATTCTCACTTTGTCTGCTGTTGTGCTGGCACTATACACAAAGCTTCTTCTTGAGACTTGGCACAGAAGAGACAGCAAATTTTAAGCGCAAGGTTAAAGATAAAAAGAGGAAAAGTCAGTGTGAACTTTCAGCACGTGTAGATATGATGTACATCCCACAGCGTGGTTGTCTCTGTGTTGCACTAGCTATCAACATACCTGTAAGAACACTCAGTTGCTGGAGGTCTTGATAGTACAAAACCACCCTCTTCCCCTTTATCTTCCTGGGATAAAGTATTTGCAAAAGAACTACCCTCACGTTGAGTAAAGGTATAACTATTGACATGAAGTAATTAATTATTGTAAGCATTAATGACACTAGCTGAGCCAAAATTAACCTTGACATAGGTGGCTGTGTCTCCACCAAACCCAAGCAACAAGTGCTGTATTCCTCAATTTGGACATGGGTGTTGAACCAGCAGGAACACTACCCCAGGCAGCAGCTATGCACGAGGATGCATGTTAAATATCACTGTTTACACGTGCTTTACACTGCTTTTCTGTTACAAAGCCCTTTCAATCTGTGAGAAAATACTTCTCAACACTGAAATGGAAAAAATGCTCAGGCCAGGCTATGCTATTTTTTATCTTTATCACAGGACTCAGCTTTGGTGGGTGCCAAAACTTGGTTTTGGCTGAGGTAATCTAATGCATTAGAACCCTACACGGTAACACCAGCTCGGACATAAAACACTGAGCTCAGGCCACTACTGTGATATCTGATTGCCTTTGCCTACAAACTGCAGTCAACATTTGTAATGATTAATAGGGAGTTTCAAACCAGCCTCCAATGTGTGCAAAGTGTATAGCCTGATTTGTGTGCTGCAATGTCAAGAGAGTTCAGGATGATCCTGTAATCTTTGCTGCTTGCTTTCAGCAAGATGTTGGCATGTTCTTTCCACGCAGGCTTGTTCAGCTCCAGAGATACTTTTCCTCTCAACACCTACACATCACCTTTCAATTAACAGTTATTAAAAAGAACTTCCAAAGGTGTCTGCAGTTTGTCACGGATTACCTTTGATGATAAATTCACAGTAAGTTGAAGGAAAAAAAGTCCACTCAAAGATCAAATATCCAAATTAACTCCTGTTCCTCTGTCTTATTCTTCACTCCCTCCATCATTCATCAGAGGTTCAAACCGGTTTTGAAGGTGTGACAACATGATCCATCCAAGAAACCTAATTCAGAAGCAGTGATTTTTCTTACGGTTTGGGTTTAGGCTTTCTCCTTTCTCAGGGCCCAAGAATGTTCATGGGAGCTTGCTAAGGAACCATTTTGATTTGCCTGTTTGTGTAAAAATAACTCATGTTTCCTTGACATGTTGAGAATACAACATGCCAGAAATAACTTGCATATTTTAGGAGGTCTTTCTGCTTGTGAAAGTCTAGCACACTACTGGCTTTATCAAGAGGCCTAAAACATGCTTACTGAACTTGAAAAAGACCTTTACAATGACTGATGCAGTCAATTTGTAAGGCTAACTCATTAAATTAGCAGAAATGCTAAGTCTTACAAGAAGCAATTGCTGTCTTATGCAAAACATGAAATGGACACAACTGGCAAAGGAAATTTCATGTCTCCTAGCTGACAATGAAATAACAGACCATCGCAAACTCCTTCCAGACTCTGTTATTTTGGACATGCTCCACATCCTTTTCCAAGCCAGCATTTTCCTGGCCAACAAAAGCCTCTGGGAGATCCTATCTTTACTCACATCTCTGCAGTTCCAGCTCCAGCCAGGCCTGGATAGTTAAGCAGAAGCCAGCTGAGGATAACAGCATTACCTTCACAACACGTATTGGAGAAGATAATTCTGGAGTTATGGTCTGAAAGAGTGCCATGTCCACAGAGCTGAAAAGGTTTATGCAGCTCTTTTTGGTTTGTAGCTTCTCTACAAACTTATTGTAGCTTCTAGATCACAGCATTGCAGCTTTTAAGATTACTCACCGGGAGAGGTCTCTTAACACTTACAATGCTTCTCTTGTTACTAGCTCTTTAAAGAGTTTACTTATTGCTGCGGGAAAAGGCCAGGAGAGCTGGGACATTGGAGGACTGTTTATAGGATTTTATCTTGTAGGCAGCCTTCTGTAATGAATGAATACCAGAAAATCCAATATATTGGAGAAACATGTCAAAGCCTTGGGATCAGATCTGCTGCATGGTCACTTGTACTTACACATGTCCTTTGCAGCAAAGGAATGACAGTACTTGTTAAAAGTATTTGTTGGAGTGAATGTGACCAATAGTACCCAGAAGATAGAATACCCATCCGAGTTCCCACAGGGAATGCTTTCTGCTCCACACCCTTCCTGAAGGCACACCTACAGTATTGGCTCCATGGCCTGCAGCTAATAGAGAAGCATGTGCTGTTGGAGTCACTAGGAAGGATTTTTGGGGTTGGGTTGGTTTTTAGTCCAATACACATGGGCTGTTTTGCTGGACTCACTCTCTGTCTACATGCAGCATCTCCTGATGCATGTATGTATAAGTCGGTTGATAACAGCAAGAAATTTGTGTTGCTGAGGGGAACTGTTTTCAGGCTCCTTCATTTACTACACACAGAGAGGACAGAGTCTGTCAAATCAGGATACACTCCTCAAGCAGTCCTACATCTGATCACCAAAGGAGAAACGTCCTGTTCAGGTCTCCTGCACTATCAAAGAAGCAATAATAATGAAAGACCACATCCTCAGCTGACATTCACCAGGCTAGCATCCTTTACCTGACAGTATTTTCTTTCTTCTCCCAACTCCACCTATAAAATGATGTCAAAACCCTCAACCACTGCTTTTATAGACACAGATTTAATTTCCCATTCCCACAGCCAGCTACCACCCAGCAACTGGAGCCAAACCCGTGCCTGGGGCTAGAGCAAGGCCTTGTTCTAGCAGAGCTGAAAGCTCACCTAGGGACAACAACCACTCTCTAGGAGGAACAGAATTTCACTCAACATACCCCATGGACAGGCAGCAGGGCTGGCACTCAAAGCCTACATGTGGAACTTGGTCTGGGATCACCTTAGAGAAGAACAGGGTCATGGAGCCCCATGGAAGTCCTTTGCTTCTAGAAGTCCCAGAGCTAGCGGAGAGCATCAGGGAATGATCTTATCCCATATACATTCTGATCTCAAACTCTTCTCCTAGGCAGCTGCTGCTGGATTCAGTCAGGGCAGAGATACTGGCCTAGATGGATTTGACAGAAACACCAGTCCCAGATTTTCCAGCAGGATACAGCACAGCTTCTCACTGCTCTCATTTGCAGCTCAAGCTCAAACTGCGCCTGAGAGGCTCTAGAGTCTATAAAACACCTCAGGGCCAGCTACACCCCACTGCATGGGAAAAGAGAGCCAGACACGTCCTGAGTGTTTGTGGAACTTCGTATAGAAGTCCCATTGCTTCATTGCCCCGGACTAGGTGCTGCTCCTACTACCCAGATGCTCTGTCTACACGCAGCATCTCCTGAAGCATGTATGTATAAGTTCACCACACTATCTCTCCCAAAGACTTAAGGGCTGTGCTAATCCTCCCTCATTCATCTGCAGCAGCTTCTGTGTCTCTTTTTTCCACCGTGTGGAAAGCTGAATATCAGAGCATCTGCACAGCAGCACATCTTAGAGCCAGCTTCTGCCCCTGTTATTCCGTGCTCGCTGCTGTGAGCTGCACAGGCCCCAGATACTTAGCCCCACGCCTGACCTCTCTCCACACAGCAGAAGTCTGCACTGGTATTGCTGCCCAGACACTTTTGTGGGCACAGAGGCAGAGATGGTATTTGCAGTCACACCCACTTACAGCTTCATGCTGTGTGAAGAACTAGCACTCCCTGCTCATCTAGTTTTTGGCTAAAAAGATCTTGAATTTGATTACATCGTAAGACACATCTGGTTTTAGCAGATTGGATACTCAAAAACCACAAAGAAGAGGTGTTTGGGTTAAGAATGCTCTTGTGATTAAAAAAAATATAGAAAGTCCTCAAGTGTTTGTTTAAGAAAACAATTTTCATTTAAATGCTGGCACAATTTCAACAATTTGGTTTTAATTTTAAGGTGTTGAAAATGCCCTCCGATAATTTCTGTAGCATTCCAGAATCCAAAAGCGATCACACAAAGCAAGGCACTTAAGAAATCAAGTTAAATGCAGAGCTAAAATTCATTTCCTGTTTTCTAAGAAAACAAAACAGGGCTCAATGCTCTTAAGTCTTTCTGAGAAAGATCTTCTCATGAGCAGTTTTCAACCAGGCAGGCACAGTTTGCCTTTTTCCCAAAAACAAAACAGAGTTTTCCCTTTGAAAAAGCTTCCAAGAACCTCACAAACCATACAAATACAAGTAATTTACTGGACTTCGGTACTAAGTACACTGCTTTAAGCACAGCTTAGTTGGAGCTGAAAGCAGTCTAAAATAATTTGATTATGGTGATTGTAAAAATGCTCAGTGACACATATTTTACAGTATTTGTGCTCTGAGTCTTACCAAAGCAGTGGACTGACCATTTTATATTAGGATTTGATCTTGCCTTTAGGATTTAGGTGAGATTTACACACCACCACTGAGTTTCCGTGTCATCACTGTCTCTACCTTCCTGGCTTAACTGAATCCTCAAGAGATGTTCAAAATCTGAAAACTTCTGTGGTCTCAGGTCAAAGTTTGACATAGTTTTCACTAAAACCAACCCACTGTTAGCCCAAATTCACTCAAATTCAGGCCTCAGTTTACTGAAGCTTCAGTTCATTGGACTTGAGTACATACAGCTCGTTCTTCAAAGAAACCAAGTGTATAGCTCACCTCTGATGAGCTGACAACCCCCAGTGAGACAGGTCTCAGTAGGTTTCCTTCACAGAGGTTCGGTGAGCAGCCCCTCTTGTAACATGATGTGCCTCAGGGATGTTGCAACTAGCTGCAATCACTGCCTTGTCTCATACTGGTTTCAAGGGAGCAGATTCTGTAAAACATTTTGCTAGGAAAGCTGGTTTCCATTTAAAAAGGAGAAGAAAAAAAAAAAGACAAATATGCCTCTGAGCAGGCTTTTGAATGCTCTCCTTTGTCAACTAACACAGTTAACAGGCCTGCATATGACAAGAAGCTTCACATCTACAGTCTGCCTCAAAGGGAAAATGCAAGTAAAGCAAAGCAGCTCGTGATCCATCAGCTCAAACAATGATGTGAGTATACCCGACAGAGCACAAGCCATTGTTGAGATGGTTTACAGGAAGGAGGAAAGTATTAAGAAGGCAAGTATTAACAGTGTTCCCGTTGGCCAGGACATCTCTTCCCTTGTAATAAAGCTTAGCTTTATTTGACCTTTATATTCACAGAGCATTGGGACACAATGTGTTTCAACACTTCTTCTAAAGCCTGTGGTGATCTCGGAGGAAAGTGTATCCCAGCACCCTGCTAGCACTGCCACTGGGAATGTAAACCGGCTGTCTACAAAGAGAGGCTTCACCCCAATGTCTCTGAACTCAGTGGCAACCTCCAACACATGAAATCCCCAAATCCTGTCCTACGCTGGTAGTAACCACTTTCATACGGCACATGGGTACTGCCTGGAGCAGCCAGCAGCTCTGCTCTTGGTGCATAGCTGTGAGAGCAGCCAGTGGGATTTTGCACCAACTTCTGAAACCCTCTTAGATAATGCAGCAGGTTGGTCATGATTTCCGCCATACTCCTAGAGATGACAGAGAGACCTCCTCCTGCCAAGGACATGGCCAAGATACCAGACCTCCAATGTGTTAGATGAATTATAAACTTCAATGTGAATAGATAAGTTTTTGCCCAATTAAACCAAAACAGTTATGGGTATAGGCACATATATATATTGGTATAGGCATTTCCTTGGTGTGCCTGCAGGTACAAGAGGTGGGTGACACAGACACCCCATAGTACCCAATCAATTTGTCTTTGCTGAGGTCCATCTGACTCACAGCCACAGCTCAACCTCTGCACTATTGCTTCACATTTGAGGAGGAAAACATGCAGCTAACTTCAGTACAAATAGCAATGAAAATAATTGAGCCTTCTGCTATTGTCAAGGCAGAACCAGCTCCAGGAAAGCAAACCTTAGTAGACTTTTCTGTTTCAGAGAGCTGAAGCTGCTTGATGCTTACCCTGAGATACCAAAAAGGGACCTTTACTTTGTGGAACAGAATTCACCCTTTGACAGAGCAGGCCACTTTAGGTATTGATAAAAGGCACTTTAGGTATTGATAAAAGGCATTGATAAAATGATGTTGACAAAATCCCTATTTAGAAATACAGTCAATAATTACTACTTTTTAATCCATCATTCAACAGATTCAGCATCTATCCCAGTTTTCAGTTTCCCACAGTAGGTTTCATTGGCTTTACCACAATGCTCACATTATTAAACTACACTCACTCCTCATCAGCATATCTGCTGGGAGGCAGCTAAGAAATAAGAGGTTAGTTCACTGTTGAGTCACTTGGTAGAATAGATTAGGTGTGTTAATCCTGATGTATGTGGTCTCGGGAGGGGGTAAAGAGGGCTGTTCTGTTGGTTTTGGTATTTTTTTTCTCCTCTGTGCCTAGCACATGTGGTAAGGCAACAGCAATAAATCAGAACAAAGGAAATAAAGTACTAAGGCTTTAGGGAACATGGGTTTTAGAAGAAAAACTTGGCTCACACTAAAAGCAGTATTGCCTTGTAACGGATGTTTAAAATTCAGATGTAGAAAGAGACAGAGAAAATGATATAAATGATTTACAGGTCTGTGCAGCTTTCAAAGGGTACTTCAAGCCAGTCCATCTAAGCCAGCCCATCTCCCCACCTCCTTCTGGACCTGGCCAGACAGACCCCATGTTCCACAACAGCAACAGTAAAGCAGCAGCAGTGGCACATTTCACCTCCAAGCAATGCTGCACCACATTAGGTTGCAGACAAATGACTAAAGAACTAAAACCAACCAGGCAACTGACATACTGTTTTCCAGGATCAGGGCTCTCCATCTGCTGTGGACAGTCCTATTGCAAATCAGCATCAGCTAGAAACATGCTGCTGCAAAAGGAATTGTCTTCCCTTGGATCCATGTGTCCCCTCACACTGTAGTGCATATGGCAGCAGTTTCACATAGTAAGAAGGGACACTGCTGAGACTCTGTTCCCAGACTTGGGTGGGCACAAACTGCTTACAGAAGTAATAACTACTTTAGAGCAGGTTTTCCAAGATGCTTGGGGTGCTTAGACATGAAGCAAGGTGCCTGGTGAGGTTTTCCAAGGCTTCAAAGTGGGTAAGACTCTTCAGACTCAATCCCTGAGATGGGAATTTTCCTCCTCTCTGCCTCTAATCTCTGGAGGAACTTCTAAAAGACCACTAAGTGTCTCTCCGCACTTTTGGCCACCTAAATACCTCTGCAGAGATGTTTAGATTTCATGTCACTTCCTCTCCTCTTCTGAGCTCTCCGTGGGACTCCCAGCCAGGCTGGTGGCCAAGGGTCAGCTCTGGACTGACCAGTGCTAAGGGCAAGAAAGCAATCTCAGCTGCTGGCAGGACACAAGGAATCCCAAGAGATCTAAAGGGCTCCTGTTTGTCTGTCCTGTGCCTTTTAACTTTTTAGGGTAAATAGTCTCTTATTTCTTTTAGTGCAATAGCTTTGCTGCCAGTCTGCTGCCCATACACTTAAGGCCAATTAGTCTAACACTAAACGTACCCTACATACACTTTGCTTGTGATGTTGTTCTGCATCTCCAAATCTTCCCCTTTCCTCATGCTTTATCAGTTCCAAGCTTAAATAAAAATAAAACCCAGATGCCAAGAACTGAGTAGTGACTAAGGTGGGGTCTGTGAAAAGGAATAGAGAGGGAAGACACCATAAATAGAATCAGGAAAGTGTGGCTTGGGGTGTTTAATGAGCTTACATCTGTGATGAGTCCTTACTATAAACAGCAGGTAGAGAAGCAGAGCCAGCAGCAGAAACTGCTCAGGAGTAAAGAAGGTAGAGCTGTGCCTCCCTGCAGCAGCAGCAGCCCTGCTGATGGGAACAAGAGATGCTGGGTTAGCACTACTTCACCTAATTGAGACTTTGATTGGGGTGCACAGCGGGATACATGAAATGGGTAGGGAGCAGAATGCATCCTTGTGGAAATCTGGGAGAGGGTAAAAAAAATGAAATTCCTTTTACTAGCAGCAAAACAGCAAAGTCCTGGCAAAAGGGTTTTGAGGTGCAGCAAGAAAATAACTGTGCTTTTACCCTTCGTCCCTGGGACTTTTCTCTCTCAGTATCGATACTTACAGTGCCCACAGTATCGTTTGCAGCCTCCTGGCAGGCAGAGTAGCACCAGTGGAAGAGGAATCAGTGCACGCGCAGGCAGGTCACAGGCTCAGCCCATGGTGAGAGGGTGCTCCTCAGGGCAGGATGCCCCTTTCTGCAGGTTCACAAGAGAGGAAAGTTATTTCAGTCACAGCACTTCTCACTGTCTGCCACCTTGGAAAGCCAAACAGGAACCAACAGGAGCCACAGGAACCACAGCAGCAGGGCTGGCTGTTCAATAAACTGAGGGGCACCAGGTCATAAAGTTAAATCAGGACACATCCAAAAAGGAGCCTGAAGACACCAGCACTCTGCAACGATCAACTCCCATGGCCATCACTGCCTCCAGCCAGGGGGTCAGGTCCTGGGGATCTCTGGTACCAAAGAGGAGCCTGAGGCTTGCTCTCTTTGCATGAGTCAGGAGGGCACCCACACAATTGAGCTCTCCAGGCTTCAGCAAAGGAAAGCAAAGAGAAATTGCATTGGGGTAGAAAGAGAAGGACCTTGGACAGGTTGAGAGACTAATGATCAGGGGAAATGAGAACAATTGGGAGCAGCTGTCCTGCAGTATTCAACAGGATCCCAGCATTGCCCATTGCTGAGTGAGCAAACAAGGCCTCTGAAATCCTGTTGCTTGCTTGAAATCAGAAAGCCACAAGCAAACAAAAGATCTCAATGAATTTGGGGGTTTTAATCATTGTTTTCTGGTTCCTGAGCATGTCAAGTGTATTCAGCTCCAATTTTCAGTCTTTTCTCCATCCTTACAAAAGAAAACACTATGCTTTTTAATATTACATTGTAACAAAACCTGAAATTTCCTCCTTGCTCTCTGTTTCGGGATCTGTGTCTCTAAGGAAAACATGAAGTATTGTAGGCTTGTGAGAAAACGAAGAATAAGCAAGATTGAAATTCCAGAGGTGGATAATCATAGCTAAATTCAATGCAGACTTTTTTTTATTTAATGAACTAGCCAAGACTGAATTATTGTTAAAACAAGATATGAATTTTAAACAGTTGGGAAATAACCTGTATAAACCAACCTATTCTGAGTTTTTAAAGAGAAAGGCCGGGTTACTCAAACACAGTATGCTCTGAATAGCTCCAGGCCACTCCAGTTTGATTTTCTCCATTTAAACACAGAAAAGGTTTGCACTGCTTTGTAGCAACCAGCACTAAGTTAGACAAGAGGGTGTCCTTCCAATACAGCAAATGCCCAGGCTTGCTGCTGAAAGGAAAACACACTCTAGGAAACACTTACAGGAGGTCACTTCAAGACAGAAATGTGTGTGGGTGTACCCAGGCTTGGTCACTGGAAAGACTGGAGTTAGAACACCCCAGCTGCTGTGGTTGCTCTACATCACTATCTAGTAATGAAGCCCTCTCTGAAGTTTGCATCAGAAAACATAGAATCATAGAACAGTTAGGGCTGGAAAGGACTTTAGGATCATATAGACATACACATGAGAAAGCTGTGAAAGCTGTGCTTTGTGTAACACGTGTTTCTCATATGACAACGACATGTACATCAAGAGAACAGTCAAAGCCATGGCTTTGGCTGCTGCCAAGCACCAGAGCACTGCTGCCAAGCACTCACTCTTGAGACGCTAACAGGGGGATATCCACAATCCTGCCCAACACATACCCAAATACACAAGTATCACTCCAAATCCTCTTTCTTCTGCCATTCTGTTACCACAGTACTCAGTCTCCAGCACCACAGCCAACAAGCTGGGTCAGGGTAATCTCCTGCAATCCAGCTAAGCTAACTTTCTGCCTGCTCAGCACATTTTGCAGCAATGCAGAGCAGATGCGATGAGGGTCAGGATCTGGCTCCCCACATGCATAGTTTTAAAGATTATTATTCAGCAGAAGCTATTGTGAGGAAGAAAAAATGCCAAGCACAGGGCCTGAGTGACTTCTCTGACCCTGAATGCTTTAAGACATAATATTTTATTTGGCTGGTTATAGAAAACATGTGGCAAAGCCTTCATTTTTTTGGGTGAAGTTTTGGCCTGCAACTCAAGAAGAAAAATAACTGAACTTCTCTTCTGCCTCCCTTTGCTGTGCAGATCCCTGAATCCACACAAGCTGCTCTCACCTGAATTTTAAGATGTGAATATATTTGATAACTATTTACTCTGCAGAAAAGCCAGCAAGGTCCCGATCAAAGATTAACACAATGATCTAAAGGGTAGGGGGCAAACAGAAAAGCACCCCCATGAGAAGTTTGTGCTCCAAGCAAAAAGGGGAGGTTCAAGATGAACAGTTACTAAAAAGGACATGGAAAGTGGCAGGGTCAGGACAGACTTAAACAGCAAAAAACATTGCCCTGAGTCCTACTGTATTTAGCAGCGTCAAGAAAAATTGCTCAGAGCTCAGCAGTCTCAGAGTTCTTACCTGAGTACAAGGACTACTTTACAGCAATATTTTGGGGGGAGAAAAGCTTTGTCTTCAAGTTCCAGTTGTGACCTAACATCAGGTCCCATATATGGTCTTAACGCTTGTTAAAAAAGGACACAATTGCTCATTTACCTCCTCAAACCCTGCCCATGCCAACGAGCTCACAGGAGTTGAAGGGTGACAGACACTGAAGCACACAGGAGGAGCACAGCAAGAGAGCTGCTTGCAAACCTATTTGCTGTTTTCTCCTTCCTGGATACAGTTGTTACTGTTGTATCATACCCTCTCCTAAACCTTCCTAAAGGACAGTACAGAATAAAAGGGTCTCTTCCAAGCTTAGCTATAGAGCTTTAAGCCCTGAGCCAGCCGAGTGGTGTGAGCCTGCTACAACAAGACAAAGGGAGGCTCAGACTCTGACTTTTCCCCAAAGGAAGGCGGATGCTGTGTTAATGCACACACATTTTCACCCTACTTGCTCAGCTCCAGAGATGGTTATTTCCAGCTGAGCAACAGCATTGAACAGCAGTAGCAGGTAACCTTTCCAGGCTTTCCATCTGTTCCTGTAGACAAAATGACATAACAGAGGTATTTTTTAGCATGCCAAAGCAAGCATTGGGTTATGATAGTTGGGACAGTGTTGCCCTAGTTCCTTCATCAGGGGTAAGTCCCTCAGCTATTCCTGAAAGCCCCCTCCTCAACTGAGCCACTACAGGACCCATGGCTCCTTCATAGCAGCACCTCTCCTGTGAAGACAGGCTGAGAGAGTTGGGGTTGTTCAGCCCTGGAGACTTCTCCAGACTGAATAACCAAGGCTTATAGCAGACTTCCAGTATCTCCTAAAGGGGTTAAGAGGAAAGCTGGAGAGGGGCATTTTACAAGGACATGTAGGGATAGGTCAAGGGGGAGTGGTGTTAAACTGACAGAGGGGAGATTGTGATTAGACATTAGGAAGAAGTTCTTCCCTGTGAAGGTGGTGAGGCCCTGGCACAGGGTGCCCAGAGAAGCTGTGGCTGCCCCATCCCTGGCAGTGTTCAAGGCCAGGCTGGATGGGGCTTGGAGCAACCTGGTCTAGTGGAAGTTGTCCCTGCCCGTGGCAGGAGCTGGAACTGGATGAGCTTTAGGCTAGAACTGGATGAGCTTTAAGGTCCCTTCCAACCCAAACCAGTCTGGGATTCTATGATTAAAACTCACTTCCCCCTTTTCCCCTATTGACTGACCAGCAGCCCAAGCTCCCTTTGTGTATAAGCAAGTGTCCAGCCCAGTGTTTAAGAGAGCTGTGCTCTTTGGCCAGCAAAACAGCTTCCATTCCTGTCTGTTTTGTTCCTCGGGCAGTCAGTAATGCCCCGAGCTCAGTGACCCAGCTGTGGACATGCTGCCCTTCAGCAGCTGGCACTTGGCACAGCAGCTGTTCGTGACTCAGGCTCGCAGGAGCCTTTGGAGATGCCTTCCCCTGATTTATAACTGCAGTGATTCTTTGTGCTCGGGCCATATTGTTGGCGTGCCAGCTACACTGTGAAAATCTGGAGTTAATAAACTCCACTTTCAGATCGTGGCAGCTCTTTCCAGGGCACAGCTTTGTAGTGCTGGCAATGCTCACTCCTGCACTGTCAGCCAGCGTGGCTGCTGATGGATTTCACATTGGAAAAGTCCTGTAATTGTGTACATGAGCAGTCCTTCTAGTAGCCTCCCTTTCTCTTGCTCCACCTCCTTCTCCTTTTTGGCATGGAGTCGAGAGTCTGTGGTCCTGCAGCCCTACCCTTAACTGTGAGAAAAGCCTCCTGGCACCTGTGAGTTGGGCTCCCCCC
>NDXB01019953.1:0-14365 GCA_002631895.1 Agapornis roseicollis | reverse complement strand
CACACCACATCCTGCACACAGACACCATCAGACACCCCATCCCTGCACACACACCCCCCATCCTGCACAGACACCATCAGACACCCCATCCTGCACACACACCATCAGACACACCCCATTCTGCACACACACACCCCATCCTGCACACAGACACCATCAGACACCCCATCCTGCACACACACACCCCATCCTGCACACACACACCCCAACCCTGCACACACACACCCCATCCTGTAGCAACTGCCTCACAGCTCGCCCCAACCTGCACTGGCACACCCTGACTCGCACTGTGAGAACAGCACAGAGACCCCAACCTGCACTGCTGAGAGCAGAAGTCTCAGCTCTAATTGTATCTCTGTTCAGGCACACTCTGTCCAAACTGACTTGCAGCCCCCATTGCCTAATGCCACCCTGCCACTAGTTACAGAGGAAAAAGAGGGACAAGGCAAGGGACAGACAGGGAGAGGCAAAGGACAGACAGGGAGAGACAGGGGACACGCAGGGAGAGGCAGGGGACACGCAGGGAGAGGCAGGGGACACGCAGGGGACACGCAGGGGCCTGGCCTCCCCCGAGCCTGGTACCGATGAATCCGTAGCCTTTGTGCTTCCCAGTGGTGGGGTCTCGTGCCAACGTGCAGGATTTGATCTTCCCGAAGGCCTCGAACACGCTCTTGATGTCATCGTCAGACAGGTCCTGGTGTACCGACGCCACGTAGATGCGGTTGAATGCTCGAGCCTCCTCCGCCAGCTGGTCTATGATGGGCTGAGCCTGCCCGATGTTACTGGGCCTCCCAACCTGCAGGGAGCCATAGAATCATGGAGCCATGGGATCATGGAGCCACAGAGTCTGGGCTGGATAACACCTTTAAGATCAAATCCAACCATCCCCCAGCCCTGCCAAGGCCACCCCTGCCCCATGGCACTGAGGCCTCGTCTCCATGGTGTGTGAGCACTCGCAGGGCCCAGTGCCTGCAGCCCTGCCCTGGGCAGCCTCTTCCAATGCCTGAGCACCCTTTGGGGCAGGAACTTCATCTGAACCTGCCCCGGGGCAGCTTGAGCCCGGTTCCTCTTGGCCCATCCATTGTTCCTTGGGAGCAGAGCCCAGCCCCTCCTGGCTCCATCCTCACCCTGCCAAGAGCCCAGGGGCCATCCTGCAGAGCAGTGTCCTGAGCACCCATCCAAACCCAACCCCACTCATAAGGCCATGCTCAGCAAAGCCAACTCAGCTCTGGGCTACATCCTGCACCACGGGAGATTCCACAGCACCAAGAGCCTGGACCCTGCTTCCTCCTCCACCCCATTTGTGTTCCCTGATATGCCAAACGGAAGAGAAGCTGTGTGAAGACCTTAGAGCAGCTTCCAATGTCTGAATGGGGACTACAAGGATGCTGGAGAAGGAATCTTCACCAGCGACTGTAGTTACAGGACAGGAGTGATGGGTTTAAACTGCAATAGGGGAACTTAAGATTAGAGATAAGAAAGTTCTTCCCATGAGGGTGCTGAGGCGCTGGCACAGGGTGATGGCCCAGAGAAGCTGGGGCTGCCCCATCCCTGGCAGTGTTCAAGGCCAGGTTGGACCCAGGGACTTGGAGCACCCTGCTCCAGGGGAAGGGGTCCCTGCCCATGGCAAGGGTTGGAACTGGACAAGCTTCAGGGTTCCTTCTAACCCAAACCATTCCATGGTTCTCCGATTCTAAACCCCCTCAGCCATCAAACGCTGGAGAGCGAGTCAGGGATCAATGCAGGATATGAAACACTCCATGGAAAACGCCAGTTTTCCCCAGTTTCAACCCCAAAACTTCCCCTTTGCAAGACCCCCCCTCGCTGCCTGAGAACACACAGCTCCAATTCCTCCTTGCTCCTGCTGAATGCGCCCTATTTCCCTGCTGCTTCTCCCTCACACCATCCACAGGCACAACACAAGTTTGATGCTGCTCAGCCACCACCCACCGGACCAAGACAAGGCAGCACTAAAACACCAAGAACCACCTTTGGTTTGAGCTCAAGCGGCTTCCTTTCTGTGGGGTGGAAAAGCCTGAGCCAGCTGAGCAGAACTGGCTGCTGGGATTCAGCAGTGTGCAGGAGCACAGACCCGGAGCCACCACGTACCCAACAGGTGGAATGTCGAGGTTTAGCATGGAACAGACCACAGCTTATTTTCCACATGTCAGGAGCATTTCAAAGCAGGACCCCATTACTCACATGAAAGAGAACCCAGAGCTTTCAGAGCACGCCTGCTGCTCACCTTGATGTTTCTTCCCCCCAGCATAACAGAATTCATCTGCTCCAAGGCCAGCTGAGCAGCTTCAGGAACCTCATATTCCACAAAGGCAAAACCCTAGGACAGAAGGAAACGCTTGTTGAATCCCACCCACTCTGCCTCGTGGCCAAGACCTCCCATGGTCCAGATCCCTGCTGTGACCTGAGAAGGTGTTCCGTTAAAGACGCTTGTTATTAAAGAAGAAAACTGCACATGGAAGCAGAGAGGAGGCCACAGGCTTCCAGAGGTCCAAGAGCACCAGCCCACTGAACACAAGCTGTAGAGTGCTCCATGCCCACCACCCCCAGGCACATCGGGCCCTGCCAAGCTCAGCAGAACAGGCAGCAACAAATCTTTAGCTCAGTGCTTAACCCTGCAAGGATAAAGGCTCTGTCCTCTCCCAGATACACTCAGGAAGGCCTTGGAGAGAAGACAAAGCGTCAGTCGAGGGCTGTGATCCCACCTTGTGCTTCATGGTCACCGAGTCCCAAGACATATCAATGCTTTTTATGGGTCCAAAGGGGGCAAAGGCCTGGCGAATGGTGTCCTCTCCCAGCTCGTAGTATATGGAGCCCACGTACACACGACACATGATGGCCAGAGCGCGCTGCCTCTGAGCTGCCATCTGTATTGGAAAGAAGAACTGGCTGGTTAGCTCAGGCGTGGCCCTGGACCTCAGCACCTCCTTCCCTTCCTCCTTCCCTCCCTGGAGCTATGGCCCAGCAGCGGGCAGCTCCTCGTCAGGCTGCAGCACACATGCCAATGGGGAAGGCTTCTCCTGCTCGGAGCACACATGGCAGGAGTGGCCGAGGAACGGCCCCCTCCCGGGGCAGGGCGATGGACTCTGCCCCCTCCAAGCCTCAGCTCCAACCCCACCGGGAGGTCTGACCCTCCCCAGCCTCATCACGGCTCCAGCAACGCTTGCAGGAGGAGGAAATAACTTCATTCTGGGACAGTTCCCCCTCCAGGCAGCAAAGGACTCCATCCTAGCCACTATTCACCAGCCCTCCCCTTCCCTCCCACGAGGGACAACAGAGATCCAGCACTGGGCACCACCACAGATTTCCACCCCCCACCATCTACCCTCCCAGGCAGCAAAGGAGCCGGATTTGGGAACCTCCTCCCCACCCCCTCGAGCACCTCACCCCCCTCCCCAGGCAGGACGAGCTCCAGGACTAGGCACCACATCCACTGCTTGAAGCAAAGAGAAACCAAAGGGTTAATAGGACCCCCCAGCTCAGTGTGTGGTGTCAGTACTGCTGCTGCCTGCTGCCACTGGCCCAGAGTGCTGCAGCCCCAAAGCCTCCGCCCTCAGGTGCAGAGAAAGGGTCTCTGGGCTATTGTCTCCTAAATATGCCTGGAAACCTGTTTGCAAGACAAATCCCGCCATTCCTTCCAGCAGGAAATACACAACAAGCAGCAAATCCCTCATTCCTTGGGACCCCAGGGCGGCTCTAGAGCTGCTAACTCTGGCAAGGGGCTAGGCCAGGCCCAGCAGTGTCCTGGCACCAAGCCGGAATCAGGCTGTGTGGAGGCAGCTCCCTAAGACTGAACTGCAGTGGCTGGAGACAGGCAGAGGGCTCCTGCTCTGGCGGCACTGGTGCAGCTAGCGGCAAGCCAAGGGCTGCTGCAGGGGAGGCAAAGGCAGCATTAGGTTGGAGGCCCGGCAACACAGCACGGTACTGGGAGCTCTGCACCATCACCCTGCTCAGGAGGAATCCCTGTGGGATGCTGTCTGAGGAATGTCAGAACCAGTGTAAGCACCACGTGTCCAGGGCTGCTGCGCCTCAACCAGCAGGACAGAGGGACAGGGGGGTCATAGTCTGTGCCTGGAGAAGCCTTCTCCCCCACAGCACCCACAGTATGGGATTGCATCTACTGCAGGAGGACAGGCTGGAGAGGTCCAGCTCCTGTTCTGGAATTCAAGATACTATAAAGAGCGTTCTCACCCCACGCTGCTGCTCCTCATGTGACATTAAGCTCAGGGGTGGTCCTGGACCTTAGGGTCCTCTCGCCTGGTTTAACACTTCCCACTGTTAAGAACAAGCTCTTGTTCAAGTTACTGTGCTGTGACAGGGAGCACCACAGCACGTGCAGGACAGCTGAGGTGGTGTCTCCCAGACTCTTAACGCATTCCCAGCTTGGGTGCAGGAAAGCCAGCGATCGGCAGCCCCTCAGTATGTGGTATGTCCATAGAGGAGATCAGAGCCACCACCAACCACCTCACCCAGACTGTGAGAAACCTCTAGTGTCTCCCTAGGGAGCGCTTCTGGTCAAGGCCCTGCTCTTGCAGCCTTGCACAGGAACTCTTCACCCTCTGAATTATAGAGACATGAAGAGATCACGTTCTTCTCCCCTTATCCATGCTACAGGAGGAAATGCAGTGGCCTCTGTCCTCTCCTCTGCAGGAGGAAATACAGATCTTACCCTGCTGCAGAGGGACAATAAGAGGGGTGGCTTTAGGACCTTTACATCAGCAACGTTGGGATCTGGACCTGAAACGGACATGACTGGGGTGGACCATTGTGGCTACGTGTGGATCACTAACAGGAACTGGAAGCATCAAGTCATGGTGATGCAGTGCACCTGTGAACTAAGCACATGACAGTGTCAGACACCCATCTCTAGAAACCTCACTGGCTGCATCGAGTACATTTTACTGGTAATTGGCCCTCCTTCTCCTCTAAAATGGAGTTTGAAGTACCTGCAGCCTCCACTTGCCCTCAGGGACATGCAGGTTAGTGCTGGGGAAACGGTTGGACTTGATCATCTTAAGGCTCTTTTCCAACCTGGTCGATTCTACATTTCATAAAGGCAGCAGTTAATAGTTATCATGTTGCTGTCAAGTGCTTATGAAGGTTTAAAGACAAGCCAAAGCATCATCTTGATCCTTTACACAAAATGACCATCACTGGCTTGTTCTAATCCAGCAGCACCAGGAAACGGTGCTCATCTTGCTGTGACAGGGAGATGCTGTTCTGCAATGCTCAGAGGGGTAAGGAGCCAGGAAGCTTCCATCCCAGGCACCACGATCCTCATGGAGGAGCTGATCAGTCTTGTCAGCAAGCACTGGGCAAACAGGGCTCTGCGTTCTGCATTCCTGATGGGCTCTGGGATAAAGCACTTATTGGGATTGGGGCATCTTAACAGCACTGAACGTGCTGAAGGCTTCAGCGCAGATTCCTGCCTCTGGGTCCTGTTCAGCAGCATCCCTACAGGAATGGCTGAGGGAAAGGAATCACCAGATTCTGCCCTTGATGCTAACAGGAAATTCACCATTTCCAGCACAGGCTTTTCACTGCCCAGCTGTGAAAAAGGAGCCAGAGCCATTATCTAAAGCACAAGTGCTGAGGTTCTGCTCTTGAGGCACATCCACATGAACTGAGAGGAGGTTCTTGCGTGCCCAATTCACAGGGAGATGTGTGCTCCCAAGCCATTCCAGCTTTACAGGTCATCATACAACCTCCTTTGGCTCCCCTGTTGACACTCCCTGCTGTTAAAGGAGGGAAAGGTGGCGATTTTAGTTGCCTCTTTCATTTTGGGGTACAAGCCTCCAGTTGCCTTTGATACCAAGCAGAAATATTGCGTTCCAGCAGAAATCACGACAACTGAACCTTTACATGTGGAGTGGAGCTTAGAGGACACACAGTAGCCATTGTCCAACATGTCCAGGGAAAAGAAGGGGATGGATAATCCCAGAGAATTAAGCTCTTTGCACTGAAGGGCCGTGTGGGTTCTCTGTACACCCTGAAGTGTGGTTCCTTCCCTCCTGCCTTTACTCCGAGCCGTATTCACCCAGTGTGGGGACCGCAGAGTGCAGAGCAGCCCTGCTGAGACCCGCTGTGCCCCAGAGCTCCCAGCACCGCGGCTGCAGGGCTCCAGTGCTCTCAGTGTGGTTCTCAGGAGATCACCCATGTGTGAGTTACCTTGGCAGCCAGTTTGGGGTCAGCACCTCAGAACTGCAGCGTCTCTAGAAACGCAGCTCCCAC
This sequence comes from Agapornis roseicollis, assembly GCA_002631895.1. NCBI lineage: Eukaryota > Metazoa > Chordata > Aves > Psittaciformes > Psittacidae > Agapornis > Agapornis roseicollis. The sequence continues at coordinate 8,116 of NDXB01019953.1, read as the reverse complement.
ACTTTCACAGGCTGGGGTCGGAACTGGCCGAAATCTAACGCTCGCTTTGCCACCTGACTCCAGGACCCCGACTGCCAGTGGCCCATGTCCCAGTGCCAGTGTCACAGCAGACTGCACCCGGCCTAGGGTCTTCCTCTGGGGAGTTTATACTTTGCCTTTGCTTGCTGTGCTCGTCCACAACGGGTATGTGGAGGGTTGTGCTGGGTTCAGTTAAGAGCATTGCGTTACCACTACGTCCTTCCCCACTCTAGGCCCTGACTAAGACAAAGTGCCCAAGAAGAAGTGAATATGTCTATTGACCGATTGTAAAGGTGAGAGAGGATCTCCAAAGCCCATTGTCACTGCTGCCATCTGAAAGACAGTAAAGACAGAGTTCAGTCTGTTGGAGCTGAGCATACTATGGCTGTTTGTCACATCTCAAGCAGAGCGGCGGCACGGGGAACCTGCGGAGAGGCCTCTCCTTCCTTGCCCCTCACTGCCTGGGCCCAAGGACTGTCCAGCGCTGGGACCCCGCAGAGTCCAGTCCCACCAGGCCAGGGTGAGTTGTGCTGCTGCCACTGCCTCAGGAAGCAGGGTCTTCTCCCCAGGGGGACTCAAGGCAATAGTAACCTCTGCAACCACTGTCGTTGATTCACCCCCAGCATTTAAAAAGGAGCCCTAGGGTCAGACACTCAGAAACACGCACAGCCCTGAGCGGCCACACTGCCTACGGGTGAACAGTGCTCCTCCACTGAACCCATCCAGCAGACCCCAGCCACTGCTCCGGGCTTCCTCACATGGAGGGAGATGCACCCGCGACACCTCTGAAGGGAGGGAGAGGTACAGACCAGCACACTGGCATTCATCCCAGCAGTAGCAGGAACAGCCAAGGAACGTTTCCCGCATTGGGAGGGAAAGGGAAATGGGGGCTGAGAGGGGAGAGAGTGACCCTCCCCTCAAGCAGAACTGATGGTAAGAGGATTCTGTTCCCAATAACCCCAGACAACACCTTAAACACCAGTTCAAAGTGAAACCCACCGCAAGTTATTTGGCTTCTGGCATTTCAAGAAGCATTTGGGCAGCCAACAGGAGAGAAATGCTTAAAGATTCACTCTTTGGAAGAGCTTTGGGGCACTTTGGGCAGGTGGGCAAAGGGTTGGGGTGTTTTTAGTGAGCTGGAGACAGAGCATTGCTATTTCACTGTGGAAACAGCCAGTGTGCCTGGCCTCAGGTCTGTGCTCTGCTTCTGAGTGCACAAAACTCCACCCTGAGGGGGAGAAACAACACAGAAGGAGCATCTCGGAGGGTCTCTCACCTGGAGGTTGGTGAGCTGCTGCTGCTGGTGGGCGATGGTTTGCTTCACCAGCACACTCTTGATGCTCTGCTCCATCGCATACTTCTTTGCCTGGGAAGAAAAAGACTCTGTAATCACAGGACAGCACCTTAGAGCAGGGAACAGCATCTTACTCCACAACAGAACTCCCCAGATCCACATACTGGCTGCAGGGCACATTCCAGCGCTCCAGCCCTATGCACCACGGCACTATACATAAGCCAGAAGCTCACCAACATCCTGCTCTGCACCTAGGAGCTCTGGAATACACCTTGGAATACAGCACAGGGATTGAGCAGATGGACTCGACCTGCAGCAGGCACCACATCAAGGAAGCAGCATGCACCAGACACGTGGCATCTCCCCTCTTCCTCCCTCTGCCCCTTAGATCCCACCACAGCACCTTACCTGCTGGGATGAGGGCAGGACAGAGCCTCCTTCAAGTCCTCTCAGAGAACATCTGGACAAAGAGTTTCTACAGAAGGGAAGGGCCCCCAAACACCAGGTCCAGTCTCTGGCCTGGGCTCTCCCTTCCCTGGCCTGCTCTAGGTTGGGGCATCCACTCTGCTCACACAAGGCTCCCGCTCTTTCTCTGCCTCCTGCCTCAGACACAGGCTCACTGCTCTGATCCTTTCAGTGCCCTACACATCTGACACGGTCCAAGCTGCACCCCAAGGGTGCTGACACGGAGGCTCCCTGTGAAGGAGCCCCTGAAACCCTACTCCCAGGAGAGGTCCCAGCACTCAGCCACCCCTCGGGCACCTGCTTTCCATGGCTGCAGGGGTTTGGGAGGCTCTAAACCGTGGATATGAGACGTATGCTTCGGAAACCTGGAAACGGACAATGGCATTTACAGGTGTGAGCCAGGAGAGGCCGCTCCGTGCCGGGAGCCACACGCACCCTGCCTGGAGCAGCACCGCTGCCGCACCACAGCCAGGCCTGGCTCCTGCCCCTCCAGGCCCAGCTCCACCTCTCTCGGTGAGCTGGGACTCACCCCCGCAGTGGGAGGGCTGCAGAAACCTCCACCCGTAGTGTGAGACAGGCCCAACCACCCCAGACCAAGAGCTGCGCTCAAATGTCATCTGGAATAGACCAGCTCGGTTTGCATGGCTGGAAAACACCTGCAATGGGGCTCCTCACAGCATCAGTGCAAGAAGCAGGTCAGGGAGGGCACTGTCCCCCACAGTCCTGGTCCAGCTCTTGGGCAACAGCACAAGTAGGATGTGGGGCTGTTGGAGCGAACACAGAGGAGGCCACTGCAGGAAGATACTGCAGGGGCTGTGGCAGCTCTGCTCTGCAGCCAGGCTGAGAAAGCTGGGCTGGGGCAGCCTGGAGAGAAGAAAGCTCCTGAAGGGGAGACCCCAGAGCAGCTCCAGTGCCTAAAGGAGCTACAGGAAACCTGGAGAGGGGCTTGGGACAAGGGCCTGTAGGGCCAGGCCAAGGGAATGGTTTGAACCTGCCCAAAGAGGGGAGACTGAGCTGAGCTCTGAGGCAGAAGCTGCGCCCTGGGAGGGTGCTGAGGCGCTGGCACAGGGTGATGGCGCAGAGAAGCTGTGGCTGCCCCATCCCTGGCAGTGCTCAAGGCCAGGTTGGACCCAGGGGCTTGGAGCACCCTGCTCCAGTGCAAGGGGTCCCTGGCCGTGACAGGGGGCTGGAACTGGATAAGCTTTAATGTCTCTTCCCACCCAAACCATTCCATGGTTCTATGAACATGGGAAAGAGCAGAAGGGAAAACAGACATTTTGTGATGTGTTCTTGTGTGGATGGACTCAAAGAGCAGCTGGAACGCAGCAGAAACCTGTTCCTTGTGGAGCACACGCTGTTCCGCACAGGAACCTTGTGGCCATTGCCTGTTGTTCCAGCATTACAATGTCAACTGAAGATGTCCTTTACTTAGGATTTTAATTAGTAACCCTCTCCCCACCCCAACAGCGAATTCCACATCATGCTCCCCAAAAGCATCTCCAAGCTCTAAGCCAAACCAAGTCAATCTTGGGCACCTGGAAGCGTGAATCCACGCGCGGTATGGCCAGACCCCAGGCCCATCCTTGGGACGTGGGCTCCCCCTTGTAGCATCAGGAACGGATGCTCATAAAACCCCCAAAACCAAGCCAAAACCCCCAAAACCAAGAACCAAGCCCACATGATGGTTACTCACCTTCTGCAGGGCTTCCTGCTGCTCTGGTGTGAGGGGCGGGAGTCCCAGCTTCGCTGCTGTGCTCTGGCCATTCTCCATCTTAATGGACTCTGTGCCCTGAGGAAAGAGGGAACACTCACAGCAAACCTGTTCCAGCAGGAGGGACCGTTCCTTCCTCCCCAGACCACTTCAGGTCAGGCTGGCACAAATGGCTAAAAGATCCTCCCAAATCCATGCAAAGCTGTTGGTATTCCAGCGCTCCCTGCGGGAGAGTTATCCCATCAACTGAGGTCTGTCTTGTAGAACCCATGGTCAGCTATTCCTGGCACATCAAGCACTGGCAGGTTGTTCCAAGGTATCAGCTTGCCTTTGGATGAAGTAATTCGGCACAGGAACATGGAATGTTTGGGGTTGGAAAGGACCTTAAACCAAAACCAGCTCCATGCCCCACCATGGGCAGGGGCATCTTCCACTAGCCCAGGCTGCTCCAAGCCCCATCCCACCTGGCCCTGGAACCACCCAAGGCCAGGATTAACACAGCCAAGCAGCTCCCGTCTCTCTGGGAGCAGACACCAGCGCGTACCCTCAGGGGAGTCTCTGCATCCCAGAACTGCCAGCACAATTCCCAGCTCATTGGTTCACCATTAAACCCTACCCAGAGAGGCCTCAGCTCTCCAGTGACTAGTGACACTAACCCTCAATGTGTGTGTGCCTGAGCACCCTGCAGCAGGCGCAGGGCAGAGGCAGGACCAGAGTCACACAGGAAAAGGTCTGATACAAAGCACCAGGAAGTTCAGGGAAGGGCCCACGGGTGTCCCACTGACTGGAACTCTGCAGAACAGGAGCTCATGGCACTGCTGGTGCTGGCCACAGCTGGGATGCTCCCTGTGGCACAAATGTCTCTGGAGCACCACGGAGTTGTCCACAACATCCGTAATCTTAGAGATACATCAAGATCTGAATGTGATACCAACATGGAGAGAAGCAAACAGCTCGTGTAGCCACACCTGAAGCCTCAGAAAGCCCCAATGTTCAGAAGCAGATCCTGTCCACAGCTGCTCCGAAGTTGCAGAGAATCATGGAATCAGCATGGAAAAGAGCTTCAGGATCGTCCAGTCCAACCGTTCCCAGCCCTGCCAAGGCCACCCCTGCCCCATGGCACTGAGGCCTCATCTCCATGCTGTGTGAGCACTCGCAGGGCCGGTGCCTGCAGCCCTGCCCTGGGCAGCCTCTTCCAATGCCTGAGCACCCTGTGGGGCAGGAATTGCTCCTCAGCTTCATCTAAACCTGCCCTGGGGCACCTTGAGCCCGGTTCCTCTTGGCCCATCCCTTGTTCCTTGGGAGCAGAGCCCAGCCCCTCCTGGCTCCATCCTCCTCTCAGGCACTTGCAGGGAGCCATCAGGTCCCCCCTGAGCCTTCTCTTCTCCACTGAACCCCCCCGATCCCTCAGCCCTTCCCCATCCCCCTTGGGCTCCAGGCCCTGCACCAGCTCCATTCCCTTCTCCGGCCCCGCTCCAGCCCCTCAAGGTCCCTCCTGCAGTGAGGGGCTCAGAACTGAACACAGGATCCGAGGTGCAGCCTCCCCAGTGCCCACTGCAGGGGCTCAATCCCTGCCCTGGCCCTGCAGGTCACACCACTAGTGTTCTGGGTAGCAAACCACAGCAGCACAGACCTGTTACTGTTACTAGCAGCCCTCAACACCAGGTCCTATTAGAGCTGTGAAACTACTTCAGTCTCAAGTCTAATCCCATCTCAATTCCAAGCTAGCAGCAAGGATGCTTTTCCCAGCAGCAGGAGCACTGGGGAAAGAACAGGGTCAATACAGAGGTGACAAATCCCACCCTGATTCCAGTGCAGCTGCATGGCTCTCACATGCCCTCAGTAGCTGCGCGGCTGGGCTCAGCCTATGGTGGGTTCTTGACAGTTGATGGGAACACCTGAAAAGCATCAAAGCTCTGGGCACTTTTGAGTAATAAGTCCCAAAACCCAACTCCGTGTCCTTGGATCACTGCCCTTGAGAAACCCCTCTGCTTTCTGCTTCCCTTCCTTCCCCATCTCTGTGTGTCCACAACAGGAGCAGAGCTGGTGCTGTAAACCTCCTTTCAGGTCAGCTGAAAGCAAAGCCTGAGCCTCCTGAACCCAGAGCTGCGTTCCTGCTACTCAGGGTTACCTTGGCCCTAACTGAAGTTTTTCCAGGCAGCATTCTCCACTTCCATGCTCCAGGACACAGTGAAGGCTGCACCTGCCCTGCTCAGACCACACTGCACTGATTCAGGCTGATGCCACGGTCACAGCAGGAACAGCCAATGCCTTTGCAGCAGGGAAAGGAGGTTTAAGCAGACAAGCACCTTGAGAAGAAGGAATGCAGGGAGCTTGTGGGAACATGGAGCTGGGTCTCATCGCAAGGACCACACCAAGGCTATGGGGCAGCTGCTGAAGCTCAGTGAGGTGAAACACATCCTGACAGAGTGCCATGGGATGGCCATAGGGTTCACAGATGGGAGCTCAACCCCCGCAAAGGGCACCCAGCTCATGGCAGATCCTCCTGGAGAAGGTGTTTTAACCCTGTGTGACACTGGCAGGACTGAGGACGTCCCTGAAGAGCTGTAACAAGACTCGAGTGTAGGATGGACCTTCCACAGCAAATGCTACACAAGCCCACAGTGGCTAAAAGCATGGAGCACACAGTCAAGCTGGAATGCTGCTTCCTGGAAGGATCTCTTACACTTCACCATTGAAACACTGCGATAGCAGCCAGGCTGGGAACACCAGACTAAAGGCAGCACCTCCTGCACCCAAGGCATGGTCCAACACAATCCAACACCTTTGAGCTTTCTTCACTCCCGGTATCTGCCACCTCCTGAGGCGCTGGCCCAGGGTGCCCAGAGAAGCTGTGGCTGCCCCATCCCTGGCAGTGCTCAAGGCCAGGTTGGACCCAGGGGCTTGGAGCACCCTGCTCTATGGAAGGGGTCCCTGCCTGTGGCAGGGGTTGGAGCTGGAGCAGCTTTAAGGTCCCTCCCAACCCAAATCCCTTCATGGTTCCATGATTAATTCCATCAGAGGCTTCCTTCCTGCAGCGCTGACACGCGGGAGGTGTCACAGCTCCCTTTACACGCTTCCACAGATAACAACAGCAGATCACGGAGCCCAGGGAAGGCTGAGCAGTGCAAGGATTCACCTCTGCTACTGAAGGCTAACACAAACAAACAGCCTTCAACAGGAGCGCCCCGCTGCTCCCACACGTCCGCATCCAGTAAGGAATGAGCACTCCTGAGAACACAACTCCAAAACCCCTACCCCTGAGCCTTGCCGCCGCACAAGAGGAGAGGCAAAACCAGCCACGGGCACCGAAAGGGCCACGAGCGGCTCTCCCCAGAACACCCGGTACCGGGCCCCGGCGCCGAGCGGGACATTGGGGAACACGGAAGCCGAGGCACCCGAAACGCAGCCCAATGGAAGCGGAGGGAGCGCTTCCCGGGGCGGGAGGAGCCATTTCCTCTCAGCGGCCCGCACAGCCCCGGCAGACCCGCACCGGCGGCGGCCTCGCACGGCCCCGGGAGCCCCCCGGGCACGGCCCTTACACCCACGCACAGCCACGCACAGCCCCGGCGGCCCCGCACCGCCGGCCGCCCGCATCCGCATCCTTAGGATCGGGGCTCACCGCTGCCCGCACCCCACCTCCGGCTCAGCCCGGCCCCGCCGCCGCTCACCAGAGACATGGTGGTCGTGGCCGCCATCTTATCCGCCCCGCCGGCGCTCGGAGCCAGACTCTCGCGAGAGCCCCTTGAGGCGCGCGCGCGAACGGAAATCTCGGTGGGGAGTGGGGGGGGGGAGGTCTCGCGAGAGAGACGAGGGTCACGTGGGCAGGGGTGTGCCGCGGAACTGGGGCGGGCGGGGAGGCTGGAGCCCGGTGCGGGCCCCCCGTGTCCGACCCGGCCCGGATCCCGGTGCGGGGTCCCCGTGTCCGACCCGGCCCGGATCCCGGTGCGGGGTCCCCGTGTCNCCCCGTGTCCGACCCGGCCCGGATCCCGGTGCGGGGTCCCCGTGTCCGACCCGGCCCGGATCCCGGTGCGGGGTCCCCGTGTCCGACCCGGCCCGGATCCCGGTGCGGGGTCCCCGTGTCCGACCCGGCCCGGATCCCGGTGCGGGGTCCCCGTGTCCGACCCGGCCCGGAGCCCGGTGCGGGGCCGCCGTGTCCGACCCGGCCCGGAGCCCTGCAGCGATGGCGCGGCCAGAGCTGCGCTGTGCCCCCCGAGCCAGCGCCTGAGCACCCCGACAGGGAAGAGCAGGTCCTGCCCCACGGCGTGTTGAGGCAGTGGAACAGGCTGCCCAGCGCGGGCCGCTGTTGGTGCTTGGTTCCTTCAAGCTGTACAGTAGGTACGCTTTGTATTCAGCGCTGAGGTGCATGGGGACAGCTCCTCCAAAGCATGCACGCCTCGCTGGTGCTTCCCCCTACATGTCTTCTCTAAGGTTATACATATTCCTAAGGTTATGCAATAACTCTATGCATATTCATTATCTATCCCCGCTTCGTATTATAATGAACCAGATGGTCCTGTGCGCCTGCGCGGTGCCCCTTCTGGTCATGGGCAGGGGTCTCGAGGTGAAGTAAAGGAGTCTTCCTCCTCTGAATAGGGGTCTGGACATGAAGTAAAGGAGTCTTCCTC
>NDXB01019951.1:0-20567 GCA_002631895.1 Agapornis roseicollis | reverse complement strand
CAAAACACCAGCTACTAAAGAGAAGAAAAACTGACTGCAACTGCTGAACCCAGGACACCAAGTCATGGTGCATCAAAATGGGAAGAGGTCTTGTAGCCAACAGGCCCTGTGAGTAACATCATTTACACCAGCACTCCTGTAAGACAGGGTCTGCATGTGTCCCTCAGCCCTTTTTCACCGTGTCCCTGCTGTTCTTCATTCTACAGCCCTACAAGCCAAACTCACTCTTCCAGCACCTTTGAGCCCCTCAAGTAACCACCACCCCCAGCAGTGGCAACTCTCAGATGGAGAAACCTCAACTTTCCGTGTCACCAGGAGCTGAACCAGTTCTGGGGCTGGGACCAAGGGTCATCAACACCATCCTGGTGCCAGTAGCCAATGCCTTCAAAAGTGACTTTTAGGCCTGCAAACAGAGGCAACCAGACAGAGCACGAAGAGCGTTTCCTAAACCTGCCCATTGCCTTGCTCCCAGCCCAACCTAACCGGGGTGAGTGGTGCTACCTGACCAGTTCCCATCCAGCCTGGCTGGTTTGGCTCTTGTCTTGCTGGCGAGACAACTATATTTTCTGGTTTTACTTGCAGCAGCTTTCATGTGGGATAGGCCTGTTGGCTGATCTGCTTGTACCTCATAGCTCCAGCACAGGCTGGGACGGGGGGAGCTTCCATGGACACGTGGATCTATGGCTGCGCAGTGAGAGTTGCCTTCTCACCAGTAACAACCACTACTTGGGCACTGGGAATATCTCAGTCTAGGTGGCCATATATCCACATTGTTCCCTATGGGTGGTAGCTCTGGAAGATCTCCAGCGCAACAACACTGCTCTGCTTCCCATGGCTGGACACAGGATGCTCAACCAAAGGGCATCTTCTGCCAAGGCATGTCTAGGGTCAGTGACAGAGCTAAAAGGCAAGGAACCAAACCCAAGCATCCCAACTGCTCCTCCTCTCCATTTTTCTCCACCCAGGCTGGCTCTCCATAAAAGAAGCATTAATCAAGGCTGTTACAGTTAACTTGAAAGGCCCCTGCAGCATAAATTCATGATCCTAACCGTAACCAGTTCCAGGTTAGTAATCAGTGCATTTCAGTGTGCATTGCAGGTGCATCCTGGGAGCTCCGAAACGAGTACAGGATCAGCAAAAAAATACCTGGAAGCGGCAGCTGGGATTGCAGAGGACTCTGGATTATCGCTGTCTGCCTCGTTAGAACCACTCTGTTACTGGGAAGCCTTTGGGAATTGTGGCAAAACCCTCAGATTTCATCTCCTACCTCAGAAGTGAGCACCCCCATGGCCCCTGTGTCATGGGGCTGGCTGGACCGTCCCAGTACGAGCGTGGAGAAGGCAGTCATCCTGTGCCTCATTTTCCCCTTCTCTAAAATGGCAGTGGTGTTCCTGTGCCTTGGAGGGGTGATGAATGTTTGCACACAGCTTTGGTATTCATGGATGGAGGGATGAGACGCCGTGGTGCTCCCCCTGCTCTGAGTCACGCTCAGGTCAGTGACCATGGGGAGCATTCCCAGCATGGTTCGGGGCCAGCACTTGATGAGAGTCAGCCTGGGGAAGTGCTCCATGCAGAACGTGATAAATAACAGCTTCTGCTGAACCCCCCAGGGGAAACTTGAAGCTGCTTTGTCCAAGCTTGTTAAATTGTAATACATTAAACAAAGAGGCAGCTCATGTCTTCCAGGAGCTGAAACTTCCTCGAACCTCCTTCTGCCCCTCTACTCTGCTCTTCTGAGGCCCCACTTGCAGCACTGTGTGCAGTGCTGGTGTCCTCAGTGTAACAAGGACATGGAGCTGTTGGAGCAAGTCCAGAGGAGGCCATGAGGATGATCAGGGACTGGAGCATCTCCCATATGAAGACAGGCTGGGAAAGTTGGGGCTGTTCAGCCTGGAGAAGAGAAGGCTGTGTGGAGACCTCAGAGCAGCTTCCAGTATCTGAAGGGGGCCTATAGGGATGCTGGGGAGGGGCTCTTCATCAGGGACTGCAGTGACAGGACAAGGGGTGATGGGTTCAGACTGAAACAGGGGGAGTTCAGGTTGGAGATAAGGCAGAAGCTGTTCCCTGTGAGGGTGCTGAGGCGCTGGCCCAGGGTGATGGCCCAGAGAAGCTGTGGCTGCCCCATCCCTGGCAGTGCTCAAGGCCAGGTTGGACACAGGGGCTTGGAGCAAGCTGCTCCAGTGGAAGGGGTCCCTGCCCGTGGAAGGGGTTGGGACTGGGTGAGCTTTAAGGTGCTTTATAACCCAAGTCATTCTGTCATTCTGTGGTTTTAAGACACATCATGGGATGTGATGGGCCTTCCTGGGAGGTAGGAGCTGGTGGCCCATGGGCAGAGCTGGGGTCCGAAGTGTATGCCAGGATGAGATTAGCAACCCTATTTTGGTGGGGAACATGGGCTCCTGGAATTGTTTTTTCTCTTCTCTCTGGCATTTGCCCAATGTTCTCTCTCTGTTCCTCTGCTCTCAGCCCCTCTCACATCTCCTGCAGAGAGCATCCCAGCCAGCTTCCTGGGGATAGACACTGGGCCTGATCCTTTGTTGGCCAAAGCCAGTGTCCCTCTGATGCTCCTGTGACGCTGGCTCCAGGGCGCAGGGACCCCAGGGGTGCCCATACTGTTGCAGCAGTGCTAAGGAAGGGGTTACCTTGCCCTGAGCTTTGCCAGGACAGGAAGCCCACATAGTGGTGGACCAAGGATTGAAGCCCCCTTGCCCTCATTCACTCTTTCTCCAGTCAGTTTCCTGCGGTCTGTGATTTTCCAGCCATCCTCACCAGTGATTTACCTGGAATCCTTGTCTCCGTCCCCATCCCGTCACAACCTGCTGTTTCAGGTATGTTCAGAATCAGACAAAGCAGGTTCTTCCTGTGGCACTCAAGGTCTCTGCCTAGAGGTGAATCTGGTACCTGCTCTCCAGGACTCGCGCTCACCTGATGGTGCAGGAGCAGAGCTGGCCCCGCTCACAGCCAGGCAGAGAGAAAGGGCTGGTTCCAGTGACTGCAGCCTCCCAGCAGTGAGGATGTGCACAGGAAGATGTGTTTGTGTTCCCAGCTCCTTCCCCTGCATCCCACAGCAGGAACCCCGCTGTGTCACCTCCTGATGGGCCTTTCCAGCACAGGGAGGGCAGGGTTTGGTCTCCCAGCGTGAGGCAGCTGTGGGAGCAAGGGCTGCTTCAGGGGCAGCCCTGCTGATGCTGTGCTGCTGCCAAAGGACAGGGACACTGCTGGGGAAGGTCCAGCCAAGGCACTGTGCTCCTGAGAGCTGCAGAGAAAGCTCTGGCTGTGCCAATGAGACCCTCTGCTCTGGGGTGGTGGCCACGGGACATGGAGGTGTTGGGTCTGAGCCACGGGAGTGGATCACAGAATCCCAGACTGGTTTGGGTGGAAGGGACCTTAAAGCTCCTCCAGCTCCAACCCCTGCCATGGCACGGACCCCTTCCACTGGAGCAGCTTGCTCCAAGCCCCTGTGTCCAACCTGGCCTTGAGCACTGCCAGGGATGGGGCAGCCACAGCTTCTCTGGGCCATCACCCTGGGCCAGCGCCTCAGCACCCTCACAGGGAACAGCTTCTGCCTCAGAGCTCAGCTCAGGCTCCCCTCTTTGGGCAGGTTCAAGCCATTGCCCTTGGCCTGGCCCTACAGGCCCTTGTCCCAAGCCCCTTTCTCTCCAGGTTCCCTGCAGCCCCTTTAGGCCCTGGAGCTGCTCTCAGCTCTCCCCTTCAGGAGCCTTCTCTCCCCCAGGCTGCCCCAGCCCAGCTCTCTCAGCCTGGCTCCAGAGCAGAGCTGCTCCAGCCCTTGCCACAGCTCCAGGGCCTCCTGTGGCCTCGCTCCAACAGCTCCAAGTCCCTCTTGTGCCAAGGGCTCCAGAGGACAGGACAGGGTGGATATCCAGCAGGGTCTGTTTGAGCCAGCTTGGCCCTGATGCACCTGCAGTAAGAACACCTGCATTAGCGACCACCATCTCCAGGCAAGGGCAGCTCCCAACAGGTCTGGGTCTCACCCAGCCCCAGGCCAGCACCCAGGGAGATGCCCACACTCGCTGCCTCCCTTCCAAACACAAGGCTGCACAGTGGAGAGACGGTGCCCAGGGCTGCTGCAGAGGCTCCCTACATCATTGTGCTGTACCAGAGCAGAGCCATCAGACCGAAGCAGGTCTCTACCACAGGCCCAGGCTCTAAAGCAGCCGAGTCTTCCATAGGACTGGGAGAAAATGAGCCAAGAAAATACATGGGGTGGAAGGAGGGAGCAGTGAAAGCTCCAGAGGAGAAACTCTCTGAGTGTGGAGAGGGTTTAAACAATGCGGTGGTTAAACGCTGTGTGCAGGTTATGGAGGCCAACAGGAAGGGAGGGGTGGAGGCAGCCTGGTTTCTGCACTTGACGCCCTTAATAATGGCTTTTGTGAAAGCCAACAATAAAAGAGCTGGAGGAGTCTCTGGTATCCTGCACCCAGCAGGCAAATGGGACTGGGAGAGATGCTTTCATAGTGGAAGATGCAAGAAGGCGAAGCCCAGATGGGGGCTGAGAACCAGCCATGCAGCTTGGAGGAGGCAAACCTCGTCCCCAGCACAAAACCAAACGGTGGCAAAGACCTGGGCAAAACCCCCAGAGCCACAGAGCAAGCACACAGACCTGGTCTGCCCAGTCTGGAGTGAGCTGGAAGGCACCCAGGGATGCAGGAGGGAGATGCTGGACTTGCCACCCCATGCTCACCCCCACTGAGGAGTCGAGCAGTTGGAGCATAAGGGTACATACTGAAAGCCACACAGTTGAGAGCTCTGTAAATGTGACCAAGTTCCTGTCCACAGCAAGGGCCTGGAGCAAAGACTCCATAGCTGCAGCTTTGATAGCTGCAGGACTAGAGCTGCAGAGGACGTGTAGAGGAAGATGAGGACATCTTCCCTTGGCCTGAGGAACACTCAGCTCTGTGCAAAGAGCTGGAAGAGCCCAGTGATGCCCCAGTGCATCCCCATAGGAAGGGCTAAGAGAAGAGGCAGCAGCACATTGCTGTGGACACCACCACGGCACAGCAGCAGGCATAGCCCCACTCACACCCAGACCCTGCGCACTGTGCATGTAGGAGGAACATTTCCACTGCTTCCAAGGGGAAAAATCCCGGGAGGTGACTCATGCCAAGTATTTTTACGCGGTGTGCATTAGCTCTGGCAGGTAGGCTTGGAAAAGCAGGACTGATCCCATGAGCACTGAGCTCTCCTTTAGGATACACTGACCTCACTGCTGGTTTGGTGGTAGGCAGCACTGGGGGGTAGCAAAATAAAATGAAGCCATTCATAATGGTGTTTGGGGCATTTCATTCTATACAGGTGATGTTCGGAGTTGGAATGGGTAGAGGAGCCCAGTCCGTGGGCCTGAACATCCAGAGCTGTGGGACTCAGTCAAACACCCAAGGACAACAGAATAAACCATCTCGATGAAAGTAAGGCCCCTGAGTGAGAGGCTGCAAGGTGTGAAGGGCCGGGTGAGGGGATGGCAGCAGCCCCCTCCAAAGGCAGAATACAAGAGACCATCCCGTGTGAGTGGTGCTGGGAACTGTGTCCCTCCCTAGCAGCTTCAATCACTGCTGGGACCACATGGGGTGAATGGGCAGTGTCTGGTTCCCCAGGGTATGAGATGGGGCAGAGGGGGCTGGCAAACACCTCCGGGACCTGTCAGTGAGTGAGAGCCCAGGAGGACACCAATACCCACCAACATCAACAGCATCGCTGAACCCGGACACCAACTTGTTGCTGGAGCTCCAAGCCCCCCGCGCAGGAGGAACCACCACCGATATTCCATGTCCTTATTTACAGGAAGCTGATATTAGTGAAACCTGCTTGACAAACGGCCTCCACAAGACTGCAGAAATACCTTTCCCATCTGTAAATGGGCTGTTAATAGGAGAAGATTTAGTGGTTTCAAATGCACTTCAAGAGCCTGTGATAAAAGTGTGTGGGAGCAAAGTCCAGAGCTGAACTAATGCTTCTCTGCTGGATGGAACCGCCCGCCTGGACTCCAGCAGGATGCAGACCGAGTGCCAGAGCTACTGCTGGAGAGGAGGCTGCTGGAGCTGCTGCAGTATGACCCCAGTGCTGGTTCTTGTTTAGCAGGGGCTCTCAGTACCCAGTAGGGTCTTGTTTAAAGACTGGCGATTCAGAAGGCAGAAACAAGGTCTAAAGGATATATTTAGCATGGGAAATGTAAGATAAAGACCAGAAATATTTTTAACTGAACTCCAGTGGACACAGAGATAGGGAAGGATGTGAGGGCTCGCTGCATGTGCCAGAAATAGAGTACATCAAGGGAAAGAACCTGTAACAATGGCGCAGGAAAAGCTTATCTGCAGGAGCAAAGTAGCACAGGCTGCTTTACACCGCCTGGAAAAGAAACCAAACCAAACCTAAACAAAAAGATGACCTTGTCCTAGATCCTTGTTCTTAGATGTCTAAAACAGACTTCGCAAATCCACCACAGCTACTCAGGATGCGAATGAAATGCATTGTGGATGTGGCTCACCTGGCCAAGCAGGGGCTGGCCCTCACGTCGGTGCCCATACGGGTAAGGAAATTGCAATGAAAGGTGGAAATAAAACCTAGCATCCAATCTTCATTACCACAGCTTCATAAAGGGATGCAAACTGAGGAGCCAGGCTGCAGGCCACGCCGTGGAATCACACCCGGGCAGCAGCGCAGGCAGCTCCCGTCTGCTGAATGTTGTCAGAGTGCAGTGGAGGTGTGGGGCTGCCAATGAAAGCAAACCAAGGTCGAGGTCCTCTCAAACAGGATTTGCTACTTCTTCATGAAAACTTCTCTTGTCACGTCTACCTGTGGACTGTGATGTCTGCCTGGAGTGTGCCGCACGGGGCAGCCCGTGTGCTCTTCTCTAGAGGGATGGCCCAGAAAATGACCGAGTCCTTCCACAGATCTGAGAGGAAAGGGCTACCAGAGGAGGCATCACATCGAGAATGGTCTTTGGCAATAAACACAACCAGGGGGAATAGCTAAATGTTTGGGTAGGACAAGGTGGGATCGACAGACAGCTATTGGGTATGGTGGGATGAGCTGAGGTGGACAGAGGAGGGCTGGTGGCCTGGTGAGGACAGCAAGTCCTGTTGGGTACTACCTGATAGCATCATAGAATCCCAGACTGGTTTGGGTGCAAAAGCACCTTAAAGCTCCTCCAGCTCCAACCACGGGCAGGGACCCCTTCCACTGGAGCAGCTTGCTCCAAGCCCCTGTGTCCAGCCTGGCCTTGAGCACTGCCAGGGATGGGCAGACGCCCAGGGTCAGTATGACTGTGTTTGCTGTTATGTGAGCAATGCTTCTGAGCAGGGCCCTGTGGAGCACCCCCTGTCAGCATCCCCTGCTGCAGTGCAGCTCCCCTCATTGCTCTGATCTCTCCATGTGAGCAAAGGTGTTGGAACCTCTCGGGCAGCACTGAATTCCAACAGCCAGCAGCCGGGTGCCCACAGGTGATGGGCAGGGGCTCAACAGGGCAAGGGACCCTTGGGCTTTGGGATGTGCATCATCTGCAGGTGATGGGGAGCCCTGAGCTGGACAGACCATGGGCAGGGTTCAGCCAAGACACTGTCCCTGTCCGGTGCTGTGCAGAACTGCAGGTTTTAATGTGCTGTGCTTTCCATTGCTGCAGCCCAGCCGGATGAGTGAGTGAGCAGAGCCCAGCCCTGCTCCTGCTGGTGTGAAAGGCTTTCTGCTGCTTGACAGCCTGTACCACAGGGTGGGATGGGGATGGGGACAGCGAGCCCAGGGCAGTGGCCCTGGGGACAATGGGAGATGCCAGTGGACAACAGGGCTGCAGTGGCCAGCCTGGGATTTCCTTCTCTGAGCTGGGGTGATGCTCGCAGGGGCCCTGCTGCAATGGGGACACCACAGAACCCTGGTGAGCACAGGATGCTGAGGATTGTGTAAATACTTTGATTAACTTCTCCTTGAATCTGATGAAGGGCAGATTTTTATCACATTCACTAACAAGGGTGGAGGAGGATGAGTAACAGCAAAAGGAGGATTCTTGGAGTGATTTCATGCCAGATGAAAGCAGTGAGATAGGAGCTGCTGCTCCCCAGGAGCAAATGGACCGCCACCACCAGCGAGTGCATTGAACACGGATGGGTGAGCTTATGATTCCTGTTTGATTAAGCAATATTTGCCATTCCTGTCTGCCTGCTTGAGCTGACACAGAGCACAGGGCAGCACAAGGTGCACTCAGAGCATGTCCAGCTCCACGGGCAGCCTGGGCTGGCTCTCTCCTCCCTGTGCATGGTTCACGGGGTTCATTGAAGGGCTCTGGTTCAATGCCCGTGGCTGGGTCAGTGTCCATGGCATCAACACAGCCTGTAAATAACCCTGCACCAGAGGGAGATGGGCTTTGCAGCGTGGTTCACACCAGTGCAACTGCTCCATGGTGAGGTGGCTCCTCTGTGGTCTGGACCCGTCCCAGTGTGAGCCCTCCACAGCCGAGGATGTCCGCAGCATCCCCAGGGGAGGTTCAGCTGAGCCTGCAAAGAGCAGGTGCCCAAAGGGGTGCAGAAATGAGGTGACTCATGGGGATGGATGGGTGGCATTTCCACCCATCCTGAAAGCCAGTGCTGCTGTGGAGGTGGAGGAGGCTGAAAGCAAGAGGTGACTCTTGCTTCCTGCTTCCAGGAAGCAGGTCCAGAGCTGAGGCATCACCAGGAATGGCTCCAGGGGTGTGGGAGGAGCACAACCACAATCAGTGCTTCACAGCTCATCTGCATCCCCAGTGCTGGGGATTGCTAAATATCGCCTGGAGGGGATTGCTGACAGCTCCTCACTGCAGTTCCCCACCTCCACAGGCAGTAGGGATGGGGCTGGGGTGGCAGTGCTCTTACCAAGACCAGGGCAGGCGTCATTCCCCTACTACCCAGCTGCATCCCAGGTGCTCCTGCTTGGTCTCAGCAGTGTGACACCCTGCAAAGCTGCGGACACCCTCTGTTGCATCCCTTTCCTGTTGTAAATGCACCGGGGTCTTCCTTATTTCCTCTGACAGATGCTCTCTGGGGCAGAGCACAGCACCAAGCACAACCAGGGATGGCTTTTGCTTCAAGGCTACAAGAACATTCTATCTTTCAAGCTTCTCTGGTAGTTTAAGCACTTGTGAATGCTTCACAGTAAAGATTTCACTGTTTATTTTGCTTTGAATTAAAGAATAGGAGTTATGGAAGATGGTTGAGGGCAGGGAGAGCTGTTGGGGGCAAAAATGCTTTGGTAAAGAGGAAGTTAAACCTTCTCCCTCAGAGAGTTGTCGTCAGGGGAAATCTGCTTCCTCCTTGCTCCAGCAAATACACAGAGGCATCCTTCAGTGTATTTTATATTCAAAGGCAAAGGCAAAGCAGTTGCGTGTGTGAGGTGAGTGCAGTGGTGCTCGCTGATGGGGGAGCTGGAGACATCACGGATTGACTGTCCTGCAAGCAGCAAATGGTGTCTGCATCAGGACAACCGTGGCAGTTATGGGCCTTATCTCTGTGGAAAGCAAGCCCCAGAAGGTGATAGAAGCACATGGAATAACCGGTACATGGGTTACAGCCTCTCTGGTAGATTCAACAGTTCTGGGAAGGATGCTGGCCCTCACATCTTGGCTGACATGAAATAGCCCCGGCAGTGCTTCAGGGATCCCCTGCAGTGGGTGCTCTTCACCGTGCAGCCCTTTGGGATGAAACGTGTTTCTGAGAGGAAGCCACTGTGGTGGCACCCGATGTGCAGGCACAGCCTGCCCCGACCCACAGGTTGGGATGTCACTGCCCTGCAGTACAGCATCACAGCAGCAGGTTGCAGAGGGCAGTGACAGCCTCATGATCTGGAGTCCTGATTTATTAGGCGGGTTGTGTTGTCAACAGATTGGTTATGATAGCGGGCAGCCAACAGCTATTTCACATGCTGATTAGACTTGCTTGTCAGTGAGCGCTGGCACGATCGCTATCTCGAGATGTGCATCATGGCTGGGATCGCTTCTCCTGTCTTTGAGCCCACAAACCCACAGAATGCAGAGCTGTGGCAAGAAAACCAGCACTGTGCTGGCACAAGGTGCAAAGCACAAGGTGGGGATGCACTGAGGGAGAGGGTGGAGGCAGAGAGGACGAGGAGGAGGCAGGGAGGGGAGCCATCCCTCCCTGGGCACAAGGCACCTATGCAGCAGTCAGCCTGCTGTCCCCATGCCATCCTCTGCTCAACACATCTCTTCCCACAGCCAGGTGGAGGAGTCCTTTGTGTTCACAAAGAGGAAACCTCTCCATCCTCCTGACATAGCTCTGGGAGTTCAGAGCATGACTTGCAGTGGGATGGGTCTTCCTGAAGCCTGGAGTGTCCAGGCCCTTGTTCCCATTAAAATTAATAACTCCTAACTGTCCTAGAGGTCTGCACTCGAGTCACAGAGGTACATTGGAAAGCCTTGGGCCCTTCATCCACTCTTGAGGCCTTGGTCTATCTTCATAGCCAATCAGTTTTGGCCGGTGTTTTCTGTCTGTCATGTTGCATTTGCCTCCAGCTTGCTCCCCAAGAACAAGGGGTTTGCTAACAAGTTGATTTAGCGCAGTAATTCCTGCATTAAAAATGTGCTTGGCCATTACTGTAAAGGGCAAATGCCTGTTTAACAGGATCTGTGCCCACGGATGGTCAATTGCCGTGTCCTGCAGGAGATCCCTGCTCACGGCCTGGGAGCATCCCCCCCCAGGACAGAACACAGCCTTGCAACAGCAGGGTGGGAGCAGAGCAGGAAAGAGCAATTTTGTGTTATTTTCCTTTTTGGGGCCATTCTGAATGAACGAAGGAATGTGATCTAAACTATAAATACCCTCCTCACGCATGATTTATGGCCTGTTTGTCCAGGACTGGTATGTGCTTAATCTCTAATTGTGAGCCCACCATCTGTTTTTATTGATCCGCTTGCCAGCAGAGTTATTGCTCTCCTTGGCCTTATATGGGAAAATGAGGTATGTGCAGAGCGAGCCAGCCCCAAGTGCTCGGGATCCTGCTTCCCAGCCCCGTGCCTCTGCCGGGCTCCGTGTGAAACTGGAGCCCCGTCATTGCAGGAGCATCGGCCCAGCCTCCCTCCCCATCCATCCCTCAGCCCCTGGAATGGCTTTGCCCTTAGAGACCAGAAGGGACCTTAAAGACAAGGAGGGGAAAAGCAGTGGCTGGCGTGGCCTTGGTGGTTCTGGTGATAAGTGAAGCTGCCTCCAGCTCAGGCGGTGCTTTCGATGGTGGGAGTGTCTCCATGAGAAAACAGGCTGGCTTCAGTCATTAAACCCAAGGGGGATTCTCCTGCCTTATTAACCGCCTCGATAACAGCACCCAAGCCCAGCCCTTGTCCTCCGGACCAAGGAGCAGGGCAGGATGAAGGCTCTCAGACACATTTTCAGCCTTAAAGGAATGTGTGGGTTTGGAGAAAGAAGTGCCATTTATCTGCAACGCTGGGAAAGCAGCGATGGAGCCGCAGGAGAGCTGTCTCCAAAGGGAAGGGGTCTCCATCCCCCTCCACCAGACAGGGGATGATGATCCCTGTGGCTGTCAGACCCAGCTAGACTGTGGGTGGGATTCCCTGGAGAAGGGTGGGATGAGTCAGCCTCACTTTGGAAGGCACTTTGGGCTTAAGGATGGGTAAAAAGGGAAGAGCGGGATGGAGAAAGCAAATGAGATTGCGTTGGCTACTGAGGGAGGTCCTGAGCTTGGAGGTGGGTAAAAATCCTCAGAGCTTAGTTTGGGGGAAGCAGGGCTGGCTCAGTGGCAAGGGCTCTGCTGGGAAAGCTGCAGCACAGGGAGATCGACCTGGGGCATGCTGGACACTGAACCTTTCCTTTTTGTGGCTGATGCTGGCTGCATGCGTTGAGGTCCAAGCAGGGTCCAGTCACTGAATCACCATCTAAGCCACAAAGAACCTTAACTCTGATGCTGTCTGTGCTGCCTGGGAGACCAGTGCCCTCCAGACCATGCTCGTCCTTGTCTTTCTCTTCTCCTCCTTCTCCTTCACGGTCCTGTCAGCCCCTGGACCACTTTCCAGCCCCACTTTGGGGTGGGCTGTGGATCTGGCATGGTTCTGGTGGGCTGGGAGATGCTCTCACCCTCCTCTGCACCACATCTACAAGGAGAAGGAAGCTTTCAGGGCCAGGCTCTCCCCAGGCCCCATGAATGGCTGCCAGGCAGGGTGTCCACCAGAGCACACCACAGAGGCAAGGGCTTGGCTCTGCTTCTGCCTTGCATTCCCAGGACCACCAAGGGATGCATCCCACCTGGAACACAACCTGGCTCACTACAGCACCCACAGCTGCTATGCCACAAGCGGTGGGAACATGGTGGTGTCCAGGACCCACAGTCCCCTGCCCAGGCTCTCCCTATCCCATGGCATGTGTGTGCTGAGCCAATTCCTCCCCCTGGGGAACCTGTTGAGACAGGAGTCGTGCCAAGCCTCTGGTCCCTCACCTACGGATGAGCCACAGAATGCCCCTATCTCGATACATGTGCCGTTGGGAAGGAGCAATCCTCATCTGCTCAGAGCCCGCATNTACATTCTGAAGTTAAGGAGTCGTGCCAAGCCTCTGGTCCCTCACCTATGGATGAGCCACAGAATGCCCCTATCTCGATACATGTGCCGTTGGGAAGGAGCAATCCTCATCTGCTCAGAGCCCGCATCCTCCTGTGGTTATTATTTTAAGCTGTTCTCCTGATTGCAGCCCTGGTCTGGAGATTCCCATTCCCAGACTGACTGATGCGTGCGATGACAGAAGTTCTGCTGGTGGGCAAGTTAATTTCCCATAGGATTGTGGTGTAATCTATAAATATAATCCTGACACATTTGTACTCAGCTGAAAACAAAGCAGCTCCAGCTCAAGTTTGCAGGAGATAAGGCTGCCAGAGATAAAGCAGCAGCTGGAGCGCGAACTGCAGCATGGATCCTGCTTTTCCCACAGATCCCCAGCAGTTCTTGTTGACCGGACTGGGCAACAGCAGCTCCCCATCAGCGCCAGCACTAACTGTGTTTGTGCCCTGGTTCATCTCACCCCACAGCCAGGCACAGCAGTGGCTGCAACAGTGGGAGCAGGGAGTCTCCATGCGCAGCACGTTCAGGATTCACTGAGGGGATGCTCCTGGAGCTGCAGCGGTGCTGGGAGGCTGGTTCAGACCTGGAGGAGGTGACGAATAGCTGCTCTTTGGGAACGGCAGGTCCCAGCTGGGCCGGAGGGGTGGCAGGTCTGCTTTCCCCTCCTCCAGGCAAGGAAACATCGAGAAAGCCATGCTGGCCTATGGGATTTCCACCCCTGTGAGCAGGCCTGTGCCAGTGCTGAGAGCAGGGCAGCTGGGGGCTGAGGTCCTGGCTCCTGTCCCACGGCCCTGTGAGCTGCTCTAATCCAGCACTGTCTCTAAGGTCCCTTTGTGTACGAGTTCTAGTGAGCAGGAGGCTGTGGGCCCGGGCCGATGTGGTGGCTCGGTGCCTCGGGGACCAGGCTGTATTTGGAAGCTGATCTCAGGGCCCTAGAGCCCTGGATCTGTTAGCGCATGCAACCGAAATGAGTGCGTTTGATCCAGAGACCCTGACCTCAGCCCTTATAAATAACCCAACTGGGGCCATGCGGACTTCAGCTCCCCTGCTCCCAGAGCAGCCCTTTATTTCCTTTCCTTTCCCTTTCTCTTTCCCTTTCCCTTTCCCTTTCCCTTTCCCTTTCCCTTTCCCTTTGCCTTTCCCTTTCCTCTTCTTTCCCCTTCCTTTTCCCTTTCCCTTTCCTCTCCTTTCCCTAACCCTTCCCTTCCTTTCCCTTCTCTCCCTTCTCCCAGGCTCCCTCACTGCCCTGGGAACCTGCCCACCCCCCATGAGGATGATTAAACCCTGAAGAATGTGCCGGGGCTCTGCAGGCGCAGGCAGCGGGTGATGAGGCGCACATGGTGTGCGAGCGAGTGCAGCAGAGCCAGCATACCAGAGGGGGCTTGTCTCCAGGCTGTGTAACCCGGGCACGACCAGAGCCTCTTGGCTTGTTCCTGTGTCCCCGCAGAACCGGTATCATCCCATTCCATTTTCATCCCACTCCATCCCGCCCCGGCCTCTTTGCCTGGAGCCTCTGCAGAGCCAGATGTCGCAGCAGCTCGCGTCTGAGCTTTCCCTTCTTCCAGCTGTGCCCCCGGCGCTCTCCAGGGATGGATTAACGGGGTCACGGCAGCCCTGCAGCCTGTAGCTGCTCTTCCAGAGCCACTTCCCCTGTGCCAGCGGCGGCTGTTGGAGCTGTCACCCTGCCAGGGCCAGGCACGGGTGACCTTCAGCAAGGCAGCCCAGGACCTGCCCTGGGAGAGCACAGGGAGCGCTGCAGGAGCCATGCACTGGGGCTGCCGGGGGCTGGGGCTCAGTGACTCTGGCTCATTCACCAGGGCAAATTCATGTGTGCATTTAAAGGTGAACTGTGGGCCCTAGAGCTGCGTGTCTCAGGGTGAGTGAGGGGCCACCCCAACCAGAATGCAGCTGGGAGACCCTGGGGCAAAGTAAGAGAGAGCCTGTGCAGGAGCGATTCACACTCATGGAAGGAGCCAGCACAGTGCAAATCTGCTGCCATCCTACCAGTGAGGTGTCACAAGCTCCTGAGTCACAGACATCCGCCTCCATGGGATGCACATGTCCCAGCTGGATGCTCCTCATACCTCTGTCTGCACTGCACCGTGGTGGCCAGAGGAGGGTGAAAGTCTGGGGGCAGTACCAGAGGCAATGCAGCTGATGATGAACTCCACATCGGTAATGAAGAGTCCACAGACCAGGCCTGGGGCAAGAAGCATCACAGGATCCCAGCCTGGTTTGGTCTGAAGGGACCTTAAAGCTCCTCCAGCCCCAACCTCTGCCACGGGCAGGGACCCCTTCCACTGGAGCAGCTTGCTCCAAGCCCCTGTGTCCAACCTGGCCTTGAGCCCTGCCAGGGATGGGGCAGCCACAGCTGCCATTGTGAGCACCTGAGGCAACACCAAACAACCAGGAATGGGCTGTGCAAGTGGTGAGGCGGGCAAGCAACTCTTGGAAAGCAGATCTGAGCAGACAATGCCAACCCTAGAAGGATCTGGCCTTTTTCAGAGCATTCTGCTAGCAAAGCACAGGCACACTTAGAGCTCTGGGGTGTACTGCAAAATCTGCCACGTTTGGCGCAGGTTTCATGCACTTCAATCCCTTTTTAATGAGACTCAGGAAATGAGAAAGCTTTGGAAAAACCACTGGGCTGGGTCCGGCTGGGTCCATTTCAAACGGTCACAGAGATTTCGTTGATGCAGCTTGCTGAACCCCAGCAAAACCCCGTGGCATCCTGCCACGGCTGTTGGTGTTCCTCTGACACTTCTGGCGTGAGAATTGGACACTGCAGCAGGTTCCAAGGCTCAGTTACATCCACGTTGGGCCCGCACCACAGAGGCCTGGTTTTGATGGCACCAGGTTCAGGTTAGCAGCCACATGGTGACTTTAGAAAGAAGCTCCCTCTGCATTTGGTACTTCCGCAGCCCCCTCCTGGTACCTGTGGATGGGCACTGCCAGCAGGTTTCAGGATGAGGCCATTTTCACTGTGAAAAGCTTGGTCTGAACACCTTACCCCCATGTGGGACCCACTGTTTATGTAGGAATAGTTGGTCTTGGAGGTGTAAGCACAGAGCAGGGACTTCTCAGAGCTCCGTGGACTGACTGCACTAGGGAAAAGAAAACAAAGCATTGGTGTTCTTCCAGTGGTGAGTGAATAAATATTGAATTGTTCCCCATTTTTAGTGCAGGAGATGTTTTATGGGGTTGTAACTTTTAAAACAGGAAATGGAGAAGCCTCTGTGCTAAACCAAGGTCGTGCACGAGAGGAGGTTCCACTTGAGAGCAATCCACATCAGATTTATTGGTATTTACTTTAAACCACAGAGAGAAGGGAGAGCTGGGACGGAGTCAGAGGCATCGCCTGGAATCCTTTGCTCTAACCTGGGCCTGCAAACAGCAAATGCAGGGTCTGGGACCCGTCGTCAGTGTTGGATGAGCATCAGTCCTGCAGCTACAGGTCACACATGGAGCCGTGCTGGCACCTGAACCACCGTGCTGCTGCATGTTGGAGCCCAGGGCGGAACACCGGGATGAGGGGCAGGGCCAGGAGCCCTCCGGAGCCCGAGGCATGTCCGGGGTAGGATTTGATTCAGGAGAGCTCTGTCTTCAAGGGGCACAGCAGGAAATAGCGACTACCTTTGGTGGAGCGGCCTGGGGCCCCTGATGGGGGGCAGAGATAGAGCAGGCGGGGAAGTGCAGCGTGGGAGCAAGGAGCTGCAGACCCAAGCAGGGGAAGATGAGCCAAACATCTGGTCCAGCATCTGTTTCAGCTGCTCTTCAGGCTGCAAGTGGATTCAGACTCACCACAGAGCAGTGCCCAGGGCTGCATGGGCTCCTGAACCCCACAAAACCAGGTGATGTGGTGCCAATGCCTCCTCCCAGAAGGGAAACAGCTCTTGCCTGATGTGATGTCCCACCTGGGAGGGTGGCAGGACAGCCCAGCATCCCCTGCCAGTCCCCAACCACTACAAGCCCCTAATGAATGGATGTGCTTTGCGTTCCTCTTGCTGGGGCACAGCAGAGGCATGGGGATGGGAACAAGGGCAATGAGTTAAGCACATGCCTTCTGCAGGGCTCTCTATGTAGAGCCAGCAATGGCTGGTATCTCCCCATTCCTCCAGGATCAAGGCTGCCGCTTTATTTCAGCAGCACAGGCTCGGCTGGATGGTGGAGAGGGAATTCCCAGCAGGGCAGAGGCCCCAGGACAGTGCAATGTGGGATGTGCCAGGGAAGCTGCTGCACCTCATCAGGAGCTGAGCACCCAGGGCACCAGGGCAGGGACCCTGCTTGGAGCCAGATCCCAGCAGGACCAGGATGCTGCACTCTCCTTCCCTGCAAAGTCACAGCACCGGCTCCTGCAGGGCTGGCTCCGGGCTTCATCCTGGGTCCCTTTCCGATGTGGCCAAGCCCTGCAGCAGAGCTGGAAAGCCGGTGCACAGCCCTGCATCAGCCTGCAGCTCCAACACCTTTTCTTTGCCCTTTCCCCAGGGGTTTAACCTAAAAGCACTGTTATGCTTTGTCCTTCCCCAGCATCAGCGAGAACCTGAGTGTTCCCCGTTCTCCTGAACAGCAGTGGCACACCATCAAACTGGGCTCCAAGTAAGCACTGGGGTGTATAAAGCTGTGTGCAGAAAACTGGAGCTGCAAATGTGGGAATTCCTCACTGGGAAGGGCTGAGAAGGGGTTGCCAGTTCCTATCCCACATCAGCTATCAGGGCCATGTGTGGCAGACACTGATTTCCTCCCGGACCTTCATGCATCAGCCTGTGCGCAGCAGCTCATTAAAAGCAGCTAATTGCTGCAGTCAACTCTGCCATGAATCTTCCAAGGTTAATTTAGTTTAGCACTGAGAGGCTTCCATTCACCTCCACAGAGGATGAACCGCACGTGCTGCACATCCACCCCTCTGCTGCACTGCTCCGCTGCAGACAGACTGAGCACGATGGGGACCTCGCATGTGGAGCACCCTCAGGGACTGCTCAGAGGGAGCACACTGAGCTGGGATGGGGAAACCCAGCCCAAAGGATGCAGAGTATGGGTACCACAGTGGCAGGGTGATCAATGGGCCAGCTCGGTCTGTGCTTGATGCAGACACCAGGTTTATTTTGTCCTGAGATGAACAGATCCTGGGTAATCTGCTCAAGGTGGCCCTGCCTTTGCATGGGAGGTGGACAGGGTGATCCTCAGAGACCCCTGCCAACCTTCATGGTTCTATGAATTCCTTTGAAAGTCCTTTTAACCACTTACCTGAGCTTGCAGGAGTACTGGGGAAAGCAGGGTCTGAAATGGAATGTGTCCAGTAGAACTTTCCTCTTCACCAACCTGATCCCATTCCTCTTCACCTCCCTGATCCCATTCCTCTTCACCTCCCTGATCCCGTTCCTCTTCACCATGGAGTTTCCATAAGCAGATTTCGCTGTCTGCTGGACTCCCAGATGGTATTAAAGGTGCCAGTAACTGTCTTTGGAGGGAAAAGAGACGTTTGATGGAATGGTGATGGTGCTTGCAGGTGGAATCATTTTCCACTCCCTTGCAGATTAAAAGCAAGACAAAGGATGGAAGCAAACGGAATGCCAGTTTCTGGAGTGGCATTTCAGGTGCAGCTATGGGAAGTGGTACCAGTATTTGCTGCCTCCTTTGTGAATGCCCACACAAACCAGCCTGTGCAGGGGTGCTGTTGGACACCTAAGATAAGGCCTCTGCCCATGCAGGATCAGTGGGGGCCTCTGCCCATCTGTCTGCTCACTGTGCATCAGCAACCCATGGAAGGAATCAGCTTCGGGGAACAGCCCTGCCCCATTTGGGGTGAGCCCCAGCATCCCAACAGCCCACAGTGGGGCACTGGTCCTGGTGTGGGGCTGCCCCCCTGCCAGAGTCCCTTGGCCATAACATGCACAGCCCCAGGATGCAGCACCAGAGGGGAGCTCATGGAGCTTTACTTGTCCCACCTGAGCAAAGCAGACTTGGATCCCAGTGTCCGGCAGGGAAGGGAAAAGGGCTGTTTAATGAATGTATCCTGTGTTTAGAGAGGAGCCACCAGCTATGACAATGCAGATGTTTCCTGTCTCCCCACATCTGCAAGCATCCATTTGCTGCCTGAGAGTGGCTCCTACCATGAAGCTGCAGCAACCAACCTCCAGTGGGGGAGATGTGCCCAGGCAGGGACCATCACACCCCTGTGGGGCCAGTGCCCATCTGCAGCCAGCCTGGCTCTGCACCTCCAGGGAGACAAGCCCAGCTTGAAGGCTGGTGTAGGCTTGGCTGCCCCATGGCATGACATGAGCCCCCCTGGGGAGGGACAGAGTGTGGCCAGCCCCATGCAGGATGTGGTGCTCAGCAGGTAGGCAGGAAGATCCCAGTGTGAGCAGGATGGGAGGATGTGACCACATTTACTGCCCGCCTTTGTTGAGTCTCCGTGTTTTCCTTGTCTGCCTGACAGCCTCTGCCTGGACCGTGGCACCAAGCACTGCATCTATTCTGCAATTGGGAATTGGGTAAAAACCAGGCTCAACCCTTTTCTGCCCCAAGCACAACCTCCTGGCAAGGCTGGGGGAAAACCCTCTCCCTTTCCTTGCCTGGAGAAGTCACTGACCAGCGAAGACACCAAAGAGCAGCTGCAAACGCACAAGGCAAAGCCATTGGGAAGCTGAGGAAGGGCTCGGCTGCAGCCCGGCATGAAGGATGCTTTGCTAAGGGACTCCTGGGTGCTGGGCCCTGCTCGCTAGGATGAGTCCTGAGCAAATCCAGCTGCTCCTCTGGTCTCAAGAGCAGGGTCTGGGGCCATGGCTCTGACTGCCCAGACACACACCGCATCCTCCAGGCACATGGCATTGGTCTGGCCTCTGCCACCCAAAGGCTGTTGGTAGGAATGCCCCTGAGAGGGCTCCCTGCTGTGCCCGTCCTTTGGGGGGTTCATGGGCTGTGGACATCAGCAGGAGAGGCAGATCCTCAAGGACACGTCTGGGCAATGCTGACGCTCTCAGAAGGCAAGATCTGAGGCTCAGAGGCACCTCTGGAGGTCTCCGGTCCAAGCCCTGCTCTGAGTGTGGTCAACAGATCAGTTAGCTGAGGGCTGTGGGCAGGTACCTGCAAGGATGGAGATTCCTTCGCTCCACTGGGCTCTGGAGGGGATTTCTGGTTAAATCCCATCAGAATTTCCCTGTCTGTGATTTGTGGCTGTTGCCTCTTGTCCTTTCACTGTGCACCTCTGCGAAGAGACCCTATCTCTATACCTTCCCACTGGGGATTTGAAGACACCTGGCTGCCAGAACCCCCTCCACCTTCTCCAGGCTGAAGTAAACCAGCTTTCTCGACCTCTCCTTGTATGTCCCGTGCTCCCAGAGCCTCCCCACTGGTCTCTTTCCAGATTGGCAGTGTTGTTCTTATTCAGGGGGATCCCAAAGTTGCACCCAGTTATTCAGAGGCGGCCCCACAAGTGCCATATAGAGGACCATAGAGAGTCACTTCCCTCCTTGATGTCCCCCAGTCTTCCTCAATTACGTGTGTGGGGTCTTTTGGGAACCATGAGTGTGCGGAGCACCATACCCCACATCATGGCACACCCCGCTCAGAAGCCACCTTCTCTGAGGCAGGCTATCAGGGATGATTTGCTTTCAACCAGTTCAGCATCAATGAGTCTCAACAGCGAAGTGTGAGAAGTCTTCTTTTCATCCCAGGTTGCAACGAAAAGCCAGGCCAAATGGGCAGGGCACTGAGTGGAATGGAAACACTGACTGCCTGGCTTGGCTTGGCTTTGCTATTTAACAGCAGAAACCCCAGCCCTCTCTCTGCGTCTGCATCCCCATCTTGCCAGGTTTCCAGGAACAGCAGCTCTGGAGCCCGTGGTGGATTTTGCCCTCTCTGGGCTCCCCCCAGCTCTCTGCACAGGGCGCTCGTGCCGTGACTCCCTCGAGGTGCCTGGGTTTCAGCCTGCAGAGCTGCACAAGGGAGAGGTGCCCGGCAGGGCCGGGGTGATGAGCAGCCCCAGGGGAGGGGAGGGGAGGGGAGGGAAGGG